>CM065127.1:16360000-16585000 GCA_033026305.1 Cirrhinus molitorella | reverse complement strand
AATTAACCTCATTCCTCCCCCAGGAATCCACAATGATGTTTCGCAGGGCTGCGCATCCTCCGCAGCCCCGTATTAGTAATCCACTGACTTCTTCCACTTAACTTCAGCCAGCGAGGGCAAACATTAAATCGTGTTGCAGTATGTTGAAATGAGATGCCAAAAAGCAGCAGGGAGGCAGAACACAGGTCTCACAGGTTGAGACTCGATGAAGAGCTCTGAACCGGCATTCATGGCAGAAACAGGTCCATTGTGCAAGAACAGATATTGCCTCAGGATCAACCAAGTTTACTTGTGAATATACACAGTATTAGTAAGATTTATTCATTCTTAATTATAATACAATGTTAACACAAGTATGGACCCACTTTGCACATCCATCAAAACAAATCAATTGTGCGTTTATGAACTGCTGCTAGAGAAAACTACTTTCAAGGGGACTTTTGCTCGATGAGGACACTGCACAGACATAGAAAATATGACCAAATTCTAGAAAATGTCAAATTTGGTTAAATTTCTCAAAAAAAAAAAAAAAAGAAGAAAGGCCAAAGGTGAAAGGTCATAAGGATCTTCACATATGTGACCCTTGACTAAGGGACCCACCTCATCTGAATAAATAAGTTCTCCATTGATGTATGGTTTGTTAAGACAGGACAATATTTGGCCGAGATACAACTATTTGAAAATCAGGAATCTGAAAAATCTAAATACTGAGAAAATCACCTTTAAAGTAATCCAAAGCAAGTTCTTTGCAATGCATATTACTAGTCAAAAATTTACATTCGACATATTTAGGGTAGGAAATTTACAAAATATCTTTGCCATAAAAGAAAAATTGATCATTTTGACCCCATACAGTGTATTTTTGGCCATTGCTACAAATATACCCATGCTACTTATGACTGGTTTTGTGGTCCAGGGTCACATATGGGTTAATCATAATGCAATGTAACATTTTTTTTTACCTAAATAAATAGTTATAAATTCGGGGTTTGATCGATTTAAGTAGTCGATTTAAGAAACCCAGCAGAAACGTAAAATATTTAGTATGGAAAGCTGTCATGAGGAAATTCTGCATCCTATCTGTGTGCTTATTGTTTTGTACATCAGCTCATTTATTCCGAGGTTGTGTGTCAAAACCTTGTGAGCTGCCTATTTAAAACGCATTTTTTGGGCACCACTGGCACTGGCATTGGCAGGCGCACCATTTCGGGCATCCTCGGAACGCTCAAAAACGCTGTCTAGATAGACAGCTCACTATGTTTTGACACACAGCTTGTGTATTGTCTTGACAGAACTACAAAAATTCAGTTCTACTACCACCACCGTCCTGAACAGCTGCTTTATAGCAAATGACCACAGCGCGCAATGCCGAGAGCAAACTGTCTATTCTTTCAGACCAGCATCTTTGCGTCCAAACAAGCAGTTCAGTAACTTTTCCACATCGCGATAAATCACACCAGAGGTTGATCTGAAGAACTTACCGGTACAGACATCTTGAGCTCCTTCTTTCAATCCACTACAAAGCTGATGCTGATTTTAACGGACCAGTTTCTTCCCCTCTAACGGTTTTTCAGCAGAAAACATCAATTTGTGTTGTTAGGCTTCGTTTGGTGTCTTTCTATTCCATGTTGTCGGTAGTAAGGGTGCAATCCGCGTCTCGATGGTGTGAGAAGTTTGATGTGAATGTTTCAGATGTGTCTCCGCTCCACCTCACACGGGCAGCGCTGCGCAGTTTCAGTCCTCCTCTCCAGAGAGCAGCGGTTGGGCTAGTATTAAAATAGCGGTGTCTGAATTAAAACGCTTCTTCACTCGTTTATTTCGTATAGTAAAGAATGACCTGGCTTCTGTTTGTCTGTACTGCGGTGGCGTACGACACTTCATAGCACAGCGAACCAGCACACTGCTCCCTCGCTCTCTCTCTCTCCCTATGATGGAATCATCAAGTTCTGTTTAAAGGGATAGTCTCCTGTTACCTCTGTGTGGATAAACATGGCATGGTTTATATTATAGGCTGTAAATGGTGTAACGCGTGTTTACATTCGAAGCGCTTATGCTAGTCTCGTGCTACTGTCCTATTTGTGACCCTGGACCACAAAACCAGTCATAAGGGTACATTTTCAGATTTTTTTTACACCAGGAAACCTAATAAATAAGCTTTCCATTGATGTATGGTTTGTTGGGATAGGACAATATTTGGCCGAAATATAACTATTTGGAAATCTGGAATCTGAGGGTGCAAGAAAAAAAAAAAAAAAAATAGAGAGAAAAATCACCTTTAAAAGTTGTCCAAATTAAGTGATGCATATTGCTGAACAAAAATTGCATTTTGATACATTTACGGTTGGAAATTTACAAAATATCTTTATGGAACATGATATTAATATCCTAATGATTTTTGGCATAAAAGAAAAATCTATCATTTTGACCTATACAATGTATTTTTGACTATTACTACAAATATACCCGTGCTACTTAAGACTTTTTTTTATTTTATTTTATTTATTTATTTTTGGTCCAGGGTCATATTTAATGTTCTCCACACTGTTTAACTGACTCACTGGAAAAGTATACCAAAAAAAAAAAAAAAAAAAAACTTGCAAGTAGGCCTATGAATTTTTTTTTGCTTAATACATCATGCAAATTTTGTAACTTAAAATGTCCCCATCATCAATAAAAAAGCATTTACTGTACGTAATACTGTCAGAAAACATCTCGCTTGGATTCTAGGTGTATTCAGGAGTTATAGGCATTTTACTAAATGTTGCCCTGCCATGTTCAAATGTTTTGGCATCCCTTTGCGACGGTGAGTCAAAAGTTAGACTTTTTTGATAATTATTGTGGTTATAGTGGTTAAAGTGGTATGGTTCCAATCGGGCAAAAAACATAGGACTAGTTTGCAAAAAGTAGGTTTTGCAAAATATTTCGGCAAACGGCATTAAGACACTTGATCCTGCGACTGAGTTATGGAGTTATGGGCAATTTCATTCTTTTGATTGCTGTAGCTTGCTTGGTCACGTTGTAGGTGGTGTACTACCATCCCTCCAAGTTTCTTTAAGTCTTTATGACTTACGGTTTGGTCTGCACGATCAGTTTTACGTGGAGATCGCTGATCGGGAACATCACAGTAGGGTTTCAGTGTTAGGTGCTTGAACCACTAAATATAGCTGCAAGCAGCGACTAGTGGCATTCAAGCGCTTTAAAGGCATTTAAGCACATATGAAAAAAGACATTACTGAGCAAGCCTGTAACCACCTAAATCAATGATTTATCCAGGTAATTTACCATATACCATTTATTTATTTATTTATTTTGCAAAGATATTTAATTTCTTAAAACCTAGGACAAGTTCGCAAAGGTAGTGTTTTTTTTTTTTTTTAAAGGACGCTTAAACCCTTAATTACAATAACTGTTGCTATCTTGTCTACACTGGATACAGTATACAGATGAGCTCGTTCACATCTTGTCACAGTGGATAGTTAGCACACAAACAATGGCATCCCGGATCATGTCTGAGGACTGTTCAGAGCATGTCATTTTGTAAATGACGTACAGTGTCATGGAGGGAAAAACAAAAACATGTTGAAAGATGAAGTGGTACTAGATCTGACTGCAGTTGCATCACAAACGGTAAGTAAATGACTTCATAATGCTTTGTCTGGAAATTACTGTTTTATTTTGATCATGTTGTCAAAACACTGACATGCAATAGCAAGGGGGTGTTGATACGGTTTCCTATGCAATGATGCCTATGCAATCATAACAGTGCCTGATTACTGACAAGCCTTAAAGGACAAGTCCTTTAAAACAAGTAGTTTTACATGAATGAGGGTTGAAAATATTTTTCCACATTTTTTTGCACAAAAAAAAAAAAAAAAAAAAAAAAAAAAAAAACACTTTAACATTTAACATTATAAGTAAACCTCATGGAACATATTAAAATAATAACAATTAAATAATAATGTCATGATGTAAATTTCATCATCAGTAAGCACCTTGATTTCTTTCTTTTTTCTTTTGCGCTAAACAGTTGGTGCATGAGGCAGCAACAGTGGCCTGGGCCCTTGTTTCACAGTCGAAAAAATGTAGGACATAGGACAGCAAGGACAAACAGCTGTAGATGCGGCAAAAATAGACATCCACGTTGACTACCGATAGTGTTCTGCCGAGAAATTGCAAAAACACTGGACAAGGATGAAACTTTCTAGTGTGCATTTGTCAAGTGCCTCAAGTGGCTTACGTGAGCTTTACTGTCTTAAAGTCACTCCATATTTTTATGCACTTTTTTTGCACAAAAAAACAAAAATCTTTCTAGGGCTTGAACGTGTTATGGCCCTTGCTGTCTACGGATGGTCAGAAAGCTCTCGGATTTCATCAAAAATATCTTCATTTGTGTTTCAAAGGTCTTATGGGTTTGGAACAACATGAGGTTGAGTAATTAATGACAGAATTTTCATTTTTGGGTGAACTATCCCTTTAAGTCATTGACTGTGTGAATGGAGTTTTAGAGTAAAGATTTTGTCCCTGATTTCCTCTAGAATTTAAGAAAAACACATTTGAAACCCATTTGAAACACATTTTTTAAGAAAAATCAAATTTGATTATTCATTGCTTTAAAATACACTCCATTATATTCACCAAACGCTTATGTTATTTAAAGATCAGCAATACAGAAACACCTCAAATGTGTTGTGGTTGCATATCCAGTTTTCAATTATGTTAAAGGTAACAGGTGCATTTAACAAACCCCTTAAGGCGCACCTTAGAGACACTGAGCAGTCAAATAACATTTAATCAGCAAACCTTTAACACAAAAAGAAATTACAACAAACTATATTTTCACTTCACATCATAGCATTGGATGATGAAGAGTTTGGTTTAAAGGTACTGTTTTTGACTCTACTAAAGCATAAAATTACCATAAAAGGTTTGCAGATATTTAAGAAACATGCTAAGTTAACATACTTGTTTATCTGAAAAACAATGCTACAGTTATTCTCCTTTGAAAATACGCGTTCCATGTCAGAATGCCTACCTCCGTTTTGGTTTGTGTAACCCGCCAACTACCAGTTTACCCAATTGTATTTCGGCACCCTAGGTTGCCAGTTGGCGAAAAACACAACGCATTTCATTTCAGTCATAGAATCTGCTAAATGAAAGGGGTTAGAGTCCGAGATCGAACATTCTACTCATCCTAAAAGAAAAGAAAGAAAGCCTCATCCAAAGAAGTGTATGATTAATGGTATAATAAAAGCTAAATATTGGAGATGTGTTTGAGAGATGGAGTGAGCTTAAACAGACTTTTTAAAACAAATGCTGAGTTGGCTAATTTTCTCCTTGACAGGTAGGCCAATTAATTAGCTAAAGTTAGTTAGCTGATGTATCCTGGCTATGAGTAGGAATAGTTTAAGTAAATTTAACATTCAGAGAGTACTTACGTTTATATTGTGTTTCGTGGTACCTCAGCGTGTATTTGAGACCCGACTAGTGTGGAGGTGCAGACGGGTCATGGCTGTTTATCATATCGGTAACAACCGTGACAAAAAAAAATACGAAAACTACGAAATACAAATCAAATGAAAAAAAAATTTAATTTAATGCAACTGAATTAGTTGATATGGTGAAATTATTCTAACGTACACTGCTATACACTTCTTACATTCTTTTTGTTAGCTATTGGGGTCTGTCTCGGGCTGCAGTGAGAAAGAACACAAGGCTACTACTATTTAGACATGAATGTGAAACTATTTATTCATTTTCTTCAGCAATGCGTTCTCGTCGGGGCAAGGAAAAAAGTAAAAAATAGAGATCCAGAGTATGGATTTGCGGAGTAGAAGACTTTCGGCATAAGGCATTGGGGACCTCCCATAAGAAGTAAAACACTGATTTAGGGGGTCAACCCAGAAATTTTATATTAGTATTAACAACAAATGCAAATCTGAAAAAACTCACGCAGTTAGGATAATAAATGAGATTAATGGACAAATTCCGGGGAGTGAATTTCAAGGGGGAACAGCGTTTTGAATTTGGACTGCAATACCTAGTTCAACCACTGGGTGTCAATCCTACATACAGCACCTTTAAAAACAACCAATTATGTTAAATTCTCTTAAGCTCAAAGGGATAGTTCACTCAAAAAATAAAAAATAATAATCTGTCATTATTCACCCTCAAGTCGTTTCGAACCCGTAAGACCAACACAAACACAAATTAAGATATTTTTGATGAAATCCCATAGCTTTCTGACCTTGCATAGATAGCAACTCTACTGACAAGTTCAGAAAGGTAGCAAGGACATTGTTAAAATAGTGCATGTGACATCAGTGATTGAACCATAACTATGTGAATAGCTTAAGTAGAGAAGAAATTGTTGAATAAAGTTATTTTCGTAGCTTCATAAAATTACAGTTGAACCACTGATAACACATGGACTATTTTAACGATGTCCTTTTTGGGCTTTGAAGTAGTTGAGTCGCTGTCTATGCAGGGTCTGAAAGCCCTTGAATTTAATCAAAAATATCTTAATTTATGTTCTGAAGATGAACTAAGGTCTTATGGGTTTGGAACAACATGAAAGTGAGCAATTAATAATAGAATTTTCATTTTTGGGTGAACCATCTTTAATTATCGATTTCTAGTGTTTGTGACATCCTGAAGCATTTACTGAAAATAGCTTGGAAACTATCGTATCTGCAGAAACACAATCTCCTCAACAACAAAAATATACACTATATATTTACTAGAAAAAGTAGAAAATACCCATCAACATGATGAAACTGGCTGCAAACTAGCATTTTCTAGCATCTGACTTTGAAAGAAAAATCATTAATAACACAGATTGGCCAAAAGATGCTGATACCAACGAAATGTTTGGCCTTTCAAATTAGCTGATGCTGGATATATTTCTGGGGTTGGATTTACTAACTAAGATTAAACAACTTCAAAAAGAGAGATAACACCAAGATTTAACACCAAAAACCAGCCTTCAATGAAATTCACTTCAAGGACAAAACAGTGTTATTTGCCAGACAGCAGATAGAAGTGTGTTGTGACTTAGTTTACAAGCAGTATCATTTCCAACACTCTCACTGACAGCTATGCTACGAACACTGTGAATGGCTTTTAATTATACAGGGCAGCTGCGTGAAAGAAGTCAAAGGTCCTTTTCTTATCTTCAAATGTCTGTTAAATTGGTGTCATGGCACTCCCTCCCTTCATCTGCCAACATCGGCTAATGTTGAAAGACTAAAATACAGGAAAGAAGACCTTCAGAAAGAAAATCTTTTTGGTGGGCTGCCAAACCAGTCCACTGTTACAAGGCTGAATTTACTGCAAAGACGGAGAAAAAAATAAAAACTGGTCTGGAATTGGATATTAGCCACTGAGGCGGCCCGTACAGAATCTGCGTGAGCAGAACTATGCCGATTTGGAACACACCCATTCATCAAATTCTACACTGTATATCCGACACCTCTGTGTTTGTTTATGAAATATTTTGGGTAATTTAATGAAGCTCTCAGGTGGCATCGTGGTAGTCTAAGCTCTTTCTAACACATTTTACCTACATTTAATTATATTCCACAGGATTACATAGATTTTTCTGCAAAATCACTGCAGAAAAATGCTAATAAACATCACAAGTGTGCCAAAAAAAAAAAAAAGAGCGGCACATTGTACTAACCTTAAAAGCAAACCATACTGCTCAGCAGGCAATGCATTAGAAATGTAGGAGGAAATAATTTTATTATAGCTTACACATAGCGAGAAGTAAATACCCAGCAGTGCTTTTAAGCTCCTCTTAACTCTGGCGACCTGGAGGTAAGAGGCATTTGGAACATTTTAGCCAGCTGTTATTTTAGGTTCTCATCATAGTGATTGTTTATAATTGTCCTCTCAACAGCGCTGTCTATTTTTAAGGTTTCTGCCCCTGTTTGAAGTCATGCACTTGGTGACAGACAGATACACATGCCTGGAGGTGAAGTTTGTGCTATATATACGCTACAGGAATTCCGAGTGGACACCTAAGGCCCTGTTGCTCCATTAAGGTCTTTTTATATAGGACACTGCTAAGGGTCTTCACCTCTATCACAGTACTGGATCTGTGGATTCATTGGATCAGATCCATTTTGGCCTGGTTTTCTGGCTCTATACATAGCATATTTTAGGTACTGTTAAAGGGATGGTTCATCAAAACCATCTCTCTCAGACGAACAGAATCAGAGTTATATTAAAAAAAATGTCCTGGCTCTTCCAAGCTTTATAATGGGAGTGAATGGGTGTTGAGATTTTGAAGCAAAATACAGTGCATTCATCCATCATAATAAGTACTCCACACTGCTCCAGGAGGTTAATAAAGGTCCTCTAAAGTGAATCGATGCTTTTATGTAAGAAAAGTCATTATAAAACCTGAAAAAGCCAGGATTTTATTTATTTTTTTAATATAACTCTGATCATATTTGTCTGAAAGGAAAAAGTCAAATACACCTAGGATGGCTTGAGGGTGAGTAAATCATGGGGTAATTTTCATTTTGGGGTGAACTATGCCTTTAGTAACTGACAGTTGGTTACTACAGTGAAATCACTCAAGAAGTAAAATAAGACGAGAGGAAATAGAGGGGGGAAACGCAAGTATGACAGGAAAGAAAATAGTCTTGTGAAGTGGAAGTCAAAGTTAATGATAATGGCAGAGACAATTGCAAAGGGAAAATCAGACTCTTGTCATCAACACATCTAAGTGTAATGCAAGATGAAAGCGCTGGAAAAATGGAAGAAGTGACAGAAGAAAAGGGATGAAGGCATTATTTAGGAGGTAACAGCAGTGTTCAGACCCAAGAGAGAAAGTAAAATCATGAGAGGACAGGTGCATTTGAATAAAGATGAGGACGACTGGCTCCTCTCCACTCCTGAATACCACACACTTACCATCGACTTTGAGTGGACGGGGGAGGACATGAATAAAAATGAGTGTGGCTACGTCTCCATACTCCTACTATGCCTTTACATGGAAAGGGTGTTTATGCATTACGTGCATGTTTAAAGGATTAGTTCACTCAAAAATGAAAATTCAGTCATCATACTGTCACGTTGGTCTAAACCAGCGACTTTAAGCTACAAAAGACACAAAAGCCTCATAAAAATATAGTTGAGGTCAAAAGTTTACATAAACTTTATTTATAATATAGTCCACAAAAGAAAGTAATTTTATAAAAATAACCCCATTCAAAAGTTTACGGGACATTTTCTCAATATGCGACGGGTGAAAATGCTGTGCGGTACAACGCAAAGCGGGACCACAGCTGTGTTTTTTAATGTGTTTTTTTTTTTTTTGTGATAGTTGTTCATGAGTCCCTTGTTTGTCATGAACAATTAAACTGCCTGCTGTTCTTCAGAAAAAATCTTTACACTAGGTTCCAGGTTACACTAATTCTGTTTATTTAGCATTTTTGTTTTCCATTTAGTTTTTTTTTTTATTTTGAGATCCATCTTTTCACACTGAGGACAACTGAGGGACTCAAATATTACAGAAGGTTCAAACGCTCACTGATGCTCCAGAAGGAAACACAGTGCATTAAAAACCGGGGTGGATGGGGACTTGAATCTTACCCTGAATATGAAAATCAGGGTAAATTTAACTTATTTTGTCTTCTGGGAAACATGTAAGTACCTTCTGTAACTTTTGAAGTGCAGTACAAATATGATATTAGGCAAAATAACAAAAATGTACACATCTTCATTCTGTTCAAAAGTTTACACCACTGGCTCTTAATGCATTGTTTCTCCTTCTGAAGCATCTGTGAGCACTTGAACCTTCTGTAATAGTTGCATATGAGTCCCTCAGTTGTCCTCAGTGTGAAAAGATGGATCTCAAAATCATACAGTCACTGTTGGAAAGGGTTCAAATACACAAAAATGCTGAAAACCAAAGAATTTGTGGGGTTTCTGTTTGCTCACGTAGGCACATTTATTTATTTTGGTCTAGAATGTACCAGTTTATTGGAGTGAAACACAAAAAGCCCACAGTGCTCAGCTTTGAGAACATTGATTAAGTGAGGGAATTATGCCAGTATCATTCAAATTCCCACCTGCAGAGTCTGACGTTTGCACAGGACAACATCAGAGCACAGAACAGCTACTCATCTCCATTTGGGAAATAAGCAATGCTGCAGCGAGGCAGGGGACTGCTGTGGGGGTCAGCCATTACAGAAATCTGGAGAGAGGCATGCCATGGAACACGCCGAACATCCTTCTAAATGGTAGTCGAGCAGCAGGAAATGGCAGTAAACAAACTTTGTGCCCACACAGGCCTACGCACAGGGAGAGGGAAGATTGAATTATGTAAACAAGAACATTATCTTCAAGCGAAAGGATGAACAAGTTACCGCCCATGCTATCATAAGACCCAACATGGTTTTTCAGGAAAAAAAACATTAACAATTGACACATCAAAAACAAACACTACTGCAATTTAGTATGAAATCTACATAATGTATTTACACAGAAATAACCATTAACATCATTAAATGATTAGTTGACTCCACTTACTCACCCCCATGTCATCTAAGATGTTCATGTCTGCCTTTCTTCATTTAAAAAGAAATGTAGGTTTTTGAGGAAAACATTCCAGATTTTTTCTCCATATAGTGGACTTAAGTGGGGATCAACATTGAAGTCCACTATATGGAGAAAAATCTTAAAATGTTTTTTCTCAAAACCTTGTCCCATTTGTGGTATAGGCAACCACTGAAACCTCAATTTGTGCAAGAGGTGAGCTATTACTTTTCAACACCATTTTGCCTCAAATATGATAAAATAAGAAAAAAAATCTCAAACATTAAACGAAAAAAGACACTAAGCCATATCCAGAGATGAGAATATCATAAAGATTAAGCATGCCTTAAACGCCTTGCTTTTGGGTCTGAGCGATCATCCATAACACATTTGCAACTGCTTAGCAATGCAGTAATAACCACTCAAAACACCTTTTATACAGTCAAGTAGACATTTCTTTAAATGAAAAAATTCTGCAACTACAGGAATTCCATTGTCAGAAAAAGATCTCACAGATTATAATAGCTTTGAAAAGAGGAAGGATTCACGCACGACTCACTACAGTGATTCAGAGATACGTGACAACTCTGCTGATCTTTTTCCTAGATGGTATTTCAAATAATAATAAAAAAAATGACAGTGGTGGGGGTGGAGCTTTAAGAGTGTAGGGCGTCAAGGGGGGCATACGCTGGCAAAAAGGAAAGCTGTAAGAGGTGGAGCCATTAATTAGTAGGTCAAAGTAATTAACAGGAAGACACGGTTCATTTAAAAAGAAAGTGTCCAAACCCAATGACATGATTTATTTCTGTCAAACAGTGAAACACGATTAAAACGACGGCGGGGTAATTACCATACAACCACTCTTAGCTAAATAAATTCTTAGTAAGACAGTAGTAAGCATACAAGCGAAAAAAAAAAAAAAACAGCTGTGCTCCTATATTTTACTATCAAGCAAAAGAATATACCTGAATGACTATAGGACGTTTACACATTTACAAAAAATCCTCACTGTCAGAACAAAAATGTGAATTATGCTAAATAAGTTCAAGCTGAAATCCCTTATCTGTGCATCTTAATGAGGTTTTCTTTCCCATTAACGTCACTGTTATTGAATGGTTAGGAGTGCCTGACGTACCTCAGAGAATTATAAAATGAGGTTTGAGAAATTGCTTGAAATCCTTGAGAAGAAAACATCTTGAGCTGTTCTTCTTTCATGTTGAAGAAGCCCTGATAAACGTGGACATGCAATATTGGACAAAGAAAAAGCGTAATAAGGAAAAGACAATACGGGAGCTGTACATGTGATTGTTTTTGGAAGGCTATAAGCCTTTATGACAATGAAAACAATGTATGCAGGATGTGTGTGAAAATAGGACAGTCTGTGTTTTGATCAGTGAATATGTCTGCTCTCTCCTCTTGTCACCGTTTCATGTTGCTCAGTCGCACACTTTTCTCCAACTCAAACTGACGCTGGTCTACTCGCTCTAGGAAGTTCTTTCGCTCCACGTACCTACAGACAAAGAAAGCAGAGACAGTAAGGACACTGAGATAATGGTGGAGATAATAAAGCACATGTAAACAAGCCCTTGGCTAAAATGACAGTGACACAAACCCTGGGTCTTGCTTTTCTGTGTCTGTGTGAGTTCAATGACTGCATACACTGGAAATCATCTTTTTGCAACTGTTACACACTACATCTCCAGTGATTTCTAAAGCTTCTTTCTGTGCTTTTGTTGCCGTTTCCCATTGTGTCTCAGAACGAAGCACAACGGCGGTGAGTGGGGACAGTGGGTTGTTGGTAAATGTCAGCACTCAGGTGGTAAAGTGTTTTCACACACATATTTGTTTCTTTTTTTAGGCATGCTGGCTTCACGATGCTATTACCTGTCACAAGTGGTTTGCAATTGAGAAGAACCACAGAATTTCACATTCTGCTTTTTCCCTTTCTTACATACCCTGTTCAGGTTTTGAAACATTTATCTGCCTCATTCCAAAACTGTATGACTTTAGTTCTTCTGCAGAATATAAACTTTTTTTTTTTTTTTAGTATTTCTGCTTTTGCCCATGTAGTGAAAGTCGATGGGGTCCAATTTCATTTTATGGAGATCAAAAGTTTCCATACACTTTGCAGAATCTGCAAAATGTTAGGGATCATACAAAATGCATGCTATTTTTTTTATTTAGTACTGACCCAAATAAGGTATTTCACATAAAATAAGTTTACATATAGTCCACAAGAAAAAATAAGTTGAATTTATAAAAATGTTCAAAAACCCTGTTCAAAAGTTGATTCTTGATACCGTGTGATCCTGAATGATCCACAGCTGTGTTTTGTTTGTTTGTTTGTTTTAGTTAAATTTGTTCATGAGTCCCTTGTTTTTCCCACTGTTCTTCAGAAAAATCTTTCAGATCCCACAATTTTTTGGGTTTTCCAGCATTTTTGTGCATTTAAACCCTTTCCAACAATGACGTATGATTTTGAAATCCATCTTTTCTCACACTGATGACAACTGAGGGAATTATATGCAACTATTACAGAAGGTTCAAATGCCCACTGATGCTTCAGAAAGACCTGGGGTGTGAAAACTTTCGAATACAATGAAGATTAGATTTCTTATTTTGCCTAAATATATATTTTTTCAGAAGCTATAGAAGATATTTACATGTTTTCACAGAAGACAAAATAAGTTCAATTTACCATGATCTTCAAATTTAAAAAGTCGCTCAGTTGAATCTCTAAATCATACAGTCATTGTTGGAAAGGGTTCAAATACATAAAAATGCTGAAAAACCAAAGAATTTGTTGATCATTTAGGTAACAACACAGTATTAAGAATCAAGTGTATGTAAACTTTTGAACAGGGTCATTTTTATAAATTCAACAATTTTTTTCTCTTGTGGACTGTATGTAAACATCTTTTATGTGAAATATCTTATTCAGGTGAATGTAAACTTCTGACCTCAACTGCATCTTCTTTTGTGTTCCACAGAGGAAATAAAGTCACACAGGCAAGCTCAAATGATCAGAAAAGGCCAGAAATGGTCTCAGACAACACAATAGTGGCTTTAGTGAACCTGTATCCATTAGATGTCGAAGGTTATAGGTGCGTGTATTCAGCCTCCCTGTTTACTGTCATTACAAGACTCGCTGGTACTCAGTGTAAGAGCAGATACTGAGGACAAAGAGAATAAAATGGCCCTTTCAGGCTGACATCATTTGGTTCTGTGGTTTTCCTTATAATAGTCTGGGTTCAGGTTCAGGGAGCTGGCTGATGATCAGCAGAGAAGGGCATCTCCTACACAAAGCTTTATGTGAGGTCTAAATGAATTGTTCTGTAGAGCACTGTGCACACTAGGAAAACCCTTGGAGCAGATGCTACACAGACTACAGTGAGGCTACAGAGCAGAGACTGAACATTTTATTAGATATCACATCACGCCCTTGCCAATGATGAAAAGAAGACAGAGAGCAAAAACTGATTGCCTGTGTCTTGTTTGAAGTCCTAATGGGATCTCTGTGAAACACAGACACAAACACCCACATGCTCACAAACACAATCTGGCTTGAGCAACATAGTGAGTTTAAATGGCTTATATCATGCATTTTTTACAGTTGGAATGAAATTTCACAATTTTTAAAATCCTACTGATTTAATCACAATATCAAAACTTGATCTTCCGGGTAAACAACATAATTCTCTCTGCTGACGTATGCCGCCATTAAACCCTTACATATATCTGCCACCACATTTTTACTTTCTTTTTTCAATATTGAGTTGAGTTGCACTCAAAAGTATTACAAAATATGTATAAAACAATGTGGATTTTTTAAGTATTTCATGGGTTTCTACTACATATTTCAGTAAGACATAATTTATGTTATATTAAGGAAATTCTCTCCCGGCTGGCATTAGGGAAGCAAATTCGTTAGGTATTTTTAAATCCCACCTTAAAACTTTTTACTTCAGAATTGCTTTTATTTGATCACGTATGGTTTTAGTTTTTTGTTAGCTTTTTTAGTGTTATTCCAGTTTTTTTTTTTGCATTTTCTCCATTGCATTTTTTCCATTGTTGTGCTTGCTGTAAAGTGTAAAATGCTTTGAGAAAGTACTTTTAAAAAGCACTATACAAAATACATTTAATTTTATTATCACCATTATTCATTGTAAATATCTGCCATCAAAACAGACATAAATTTATGCCCACTTTTTCCTCGTCTCTGACCTTTACAACTACTCTGGTCTTTTTTTTTTTTTTTAAGCGTTCTATGTAAATGCCATTTTTGCATATGAAATGAGAAACAGCAATTTACTGCGCTTACACGGGGGCTAAAGGTTTGCTGCTGGGTCCAGTATAGCTTGTGCTGCCCATATTTTTAATGTCAGCTTTTTTGAATAGAAATGCATTGTGCAATTACACTGCAGCAGGGTTACATAATCATTTATGTCAATGAAAAATTCTTAGGAACATTAAAAAAAAAAAACCTTTCCTCACAATGGGATTTGTGGGGAAGATCTGTTTTGCATTCTAATAAATACAATATACAATTCAACAGCACACTAAATTCTTTTTAAACTAAGGAACAGTTGATTTTTCACAACATGACCCATTTAGAGCTAATTTAGTTTTTTGTTTACTTAGTTAAATTCTGTAAACATCATTATCCTGCCTGCAGGATGAAAAGCACAATCTGTCACATGTCTGCTCCGTTCCCCCTAAAACCCAGCAGAGGGTCACTCTCCCCAGTGTCTTAATCCCAGGATGCACTGGAAGCTCCGATACCCAACCAACCATTTGCCTCCAGAGACTCGAGGCCCTGGGTTTACAAACTGTGTGAGCTCTGACAGATCTGGGTGCATTTGTCGTCCTATATTTTGTGAAAAGAAAAAAGGTCTGTAACCATCAGTCTCACAATGAAAGCAGCCCTTACAGTCCTGTGGGTATACAGTTTGGCCTAGCGGCCTGCGAACTACGCTATTCTCTGGTCTGCGCGTCCTCCACACCCTTCAGTGATCCTCCTCTTAAACCACATCCCTCTCAGAGAAACAGAAATATGGAAACAGTGGCAGACCATAATTTTGTCTGCTTTATTTTTAAACCCCCAGGCCAGGTTTTTAATTTAGTAACTGTTCCACTCCCGACAACTGTCTGATAAAGAGCTAACACAGTGCTTTTCATCAGTATATTAAAAAAAAGGAGGATCAGGCCTATTAAGGAAAGCCAGAGCATCTGTGCCGAGTGTGCAATGAGATTTAAACGGATAGTTTACTCAAAAATTCTGTCATCATTTCATCACTAATTGTAAACCTGCATGACTTTCTGTTATTTTTCAGATTATAACAGATGTTTTCTGTTTTTGTCAATACAATGAAATACAGCAGGGTTTAAAACAACAATAGACCTCAACACTGATCATCATTGTAAAAAAAATAAATAAATAAAATTCTAAAAAAAAAAAAAAAAAAAAATGGGTCACACAGGTTTGGAACAACATGAAAATGTGTAAATGATGGCGGAACTCTCTTTAACTCTACAAATGTGTAGTAAGGGAGTCAAATAATGGCAATTGGATGCACAAATTATGTCATAGTACATCACCATTCCCTCAGGACAAGATGCTAAGTTTCTCCTCCCTCATCTCCCTGCTTGTTTTTACACCAAATGTATCTTGGGAGTGGGGTAACGTCATACAAATGTGGCACTGCATTACCCCAGAGAAATGTAGGATGGGTAACTATGGTGACAGGGCTAGCTTTGCACGGTATTCACAACAACAAAGTTGATGCACTACTGAAGAACCTAAAGCCACATCTGTGGCACAAAACCCAAGAGACCTCAGAATTACTCACCTCCCAAAACCCATTGGTGCGCATCTACGAAAATCTTGACAGGAAACAAATTTTCCGCTAAATTATTTCACTTCTTCCTAAACTCACTATGAATGAAATCTAAATCACGACCATGGAGTAGAGAGACACACTGCAGAAAGAGCAAATCTGCAAATCTTATTTAGTATTTCTGTCTTGGTTTTAGTCAAAATAGTAAAAATTCTTAAATTAAGATGTATTTACTAGATAAATAAGCAAAAGGACATAAGATATTTAGACTTTTATTAAGCAAAATGCTTAATTTCTTTCCCCCACTGCAAACAAGTAAAATTATCTGCCAGTGGGGTAAAAAAAAAATATATTCTTAAATCATTTTAATTTAGTTTCCCCCCATGGAAACAATACTAAATATCTTGTCATCTAGTAAATGCATCTTAATTTAAGAAGTTTTAGATATTTTGACTAGTAACAAGACAAAAATCCTAAGTAAGATAAGCCCTTTTTTGCAGTGCACGAACTATATGTGTGTAGATCAATTATGGTTTTGTTTAAATTCCGAAGCCTTTTCAAGTCTAAAAACTGTGATGCAGATTACTAGTACTACAGTCGGTCCTGACAGGGTAAGTATACTTAATCTATGAACTTTATTTTCAATCCCTTAAACATAATAATTTGTATCATAATGTTGTAATTTGCCAGAAAAGACCATGTATTTAGGCTTGTGGTAGCAACCCTGGGGACAAGCAAAAATTAGCTCGCTATGTAAAGAAACTGTCCGTACAGAGTACGGTTCACTCTCTATCATCTCTATATGCACTTAGTCTCCATTTCATCAGGCGTAAACTGTTCCACTGTAGACTGTTAGATATTAATTATACATTCGAGATGAATGAGGCATGTTGAGGGGATCAATAAAGCGGTATGTCTCTTGGATCAGATATTATTAAAATGAAAACCTCTTTCAGAAACCCCATCCCTAATATTAGGGGAAAAGGAGGGTGAGAATAGCATTTCTAATCCTGCATTTATGACATGACTTTATTCTTGTATCTTTTATTTATTATTATGATGGAATGTGTTCAGAATTGCATATGTGCTTGTATAAAAGAGATGTGGGCTAGAATGTCCTGCACAAAACTATACTAATATACCAAAGGTGCTCAAAAGAGTCCACTTGTGACAAAGCTTCAAATTTGCATTTTTCTCATTTATAACAGCTTTTCCCATTACAAGTATTTTTTTCTGCAAAGGGATTTGGCAAAAAGTTACTTAAGTTTACATGAATTTCAGAATTTAAAAAAGTACGTTAGTACCAAACGCATACGTCATGGTACTCTTGTGATCGCACATCGAAGACTGACACGGAAGAGAAGAAATTGTTGAAATTGTGTTTTTTTTTTTTTCTTTGCACACAAAAAGTATTCACGCAGCTTTATAACATTACGGTTGAACCAGTGATGTCACAGACTATTTTATCAATGTTCTTACTACCTTTCTGGTCCTTAAACGTAGTAGTTGCATTGCTATCTATGAAGGTCCATAAAGATGTCAGATTTCATCAAAAATATCTTAATTTGTTCTCTGAAGATGAACAAAGCTTTTACAGGTTTGAACAATATGCAGGTTATCGATGGCAGAATTTTAATTTTTGGGTAAACTATTCCTTTAATAGGTATAAAATACCTATTAAACATTTTACATCATAGTGTTTCTCTCCTTTTAAATACCACTAAGCTACACCCTGTTTCAGTTCCAGCTCAAACAAGAACCATAATGAAACTGCTCCAATAAAAGTGAGAAGTCAATACTGCAATATTTCATTCACTTCCTTTAAACACTATTTTCAACTTTTTGACTCTGGTTGACATAAGCTTTTTTGGTACAGCTGTGCATCATCAGCTTTTGAGTAAGGCTGAAGTCCTATTCTTCACCTCTTTCTCCTCAAGATAGCCATCAAGGCCAAGATAAGCAGGTTTAAATGAAGTGCTATTGGCTTAGCTCCCATTCCACTCATTCTGCTGATCTACTGAATAGTGATCCTAGACCAGTCTGGAGGGCAATGTTAATCTCAAAATTACAAAGAGTTTTCTTATTCTGTCAACGAATCTAAATGACACAGAAAGTGTGCATCATTATAACAATTTTAATTTAAACACCCTGGTGAAAAATAAATATATTTAAAATACATTTATTTCATGCCTAGTATACTATAAATACATTTACATATGTAACCCTGGACCACAAAACCAGTCATAAGGGTCAGTTTTTCAAAATTAAGATTTTTATACATCATATAAAAAAGTTGAATAAATAAGCTTTTCACTGATGTATGGTTTGTTATGACAGGACAATATTTAGCCAAGATACAACCATTAAAAAATCTGGAATCTGAGAGTGCAAAAAATACAAATATTGAGAAAATCACCTTTAAATGAAGTTCTTAATGCAATGCATATTACTTATCAAAATAAGCTTTGATATATTTACAGTATGAAATATACTAAATATCTTCATGGAACATGATCTTTACTTAATATACTAATTATTTTTAGCATAAAAGAAAAATCAAATAATTTTGACCCATACAATGTATGGCTATTACTACAAATATACCCCAGAGACTTATGACTGGTTTTGTGGTCCAGGGTCACATATGTACTTAATAAAAATACCCTGCACTTGTACTTTTAGTATACTAAACTAGAATATTGAAAGTCTGCTAAATTGGAACAACTAATTTGTACTTAATGCGCGTCAATTGTGCAGAAGTGTGCTGAAGTCCAACTAAAAATGTACTGAGGTATATTTGATTGTGCTAAAGTGGAACTAGTGCACTAAGTACACTTTAAATATTTTGCATTTAAAGACCGATATTATTTAAAGATCACACAATCCTCATCAAGTGACACTAAAACATATTTTAGGCTTTATATTTAGAAATGTGCATAGTGCACAAGTAGTACTCCAAATAAAGTTTAATTACAATTTTTATATTAGTAAGTCTCGAGTGATATGTCAGTATATATGTTAATATAGTATAAAATAAATTCATTTGAAATCTATTACTTTTTTAACAGTTTTAACAGTGCTAACAATTTTTAAAGAAAAGAAAAAGAAAATCTACAAAAAAACATAACAGTTTCAATAACCCAATAAATAATGTTGACAAATGAACTGTAAAAGCTGAAGCTGAACACTAAATGGAGATCAGTAAACAGAAAACCCTTTACAATTGGGTTAATTAGCTCACCCAAACGCATTAACTAAAATTAGATACCATTTCAGACTAAGTATGTGACATGACAAAATATTGAGTCAATTTAAAAAAGATCTTTTTGTCAAAAAACTGCTGCTGTCATTAAAGCAAAAGAGGAGCAAATACTCAGATGTTCTGATTTGCATGTAATTTGTTCCATTAAGCTTTTCACCCAAATTGCTATGAACATTCAGAATGGAAAAAAGCAGCTTTAAATCTAAAAAATGTGAACATGTTTAAATTCCACTGTATATTTTTTATCTCAATCAGATGTGTGTGAGCTGGTCACATATTTAAAGGGACACCCAAAAATGAAAATTCTTAATTTGTGTTCCGAAGATAAACGAAGGTCTTATAGATTTGAAACAACATTTGGCATTAATTATTGACAGTAATTATTGAAAGAATTTTCATTTTTGGGTAAACTAACTCTTTAATACACACATCTCTCCTACACATGCATGAATGCAGAGACGGCACATATTTTGACTGAGAATAAATACAAATTTTCTTGAAATGCATCCCTAGTCTTAAAAGCAACTGCAAAGGTCAGCATGTTAATCAAATGCATGTACAGCATATGTTTTTTTACCCCAAATACATTAATTTTACTGTCCAGTTAACTTCAGTGCATAATTAATGAATTGCAATGTATTATAAAAAACTGCACTGAAATACAATACGCCAGCACGTTGTGGCTTTAAGCACTTAAGACGTTTAATGATATTTATTCAGCTCTGATGAAAATCTCAGAAGCTAGTGTGAGACACTAATGGGAGATAATATGAGATGATGTGTTTGTCTAGGTCACTAATGAGGCTTAAACATACCCTTCTTTGCCTCGATTATGGATTGCCAGCTCGTCTGAAATGCCCTCCTCCGTTTTAAAGGCATCCCAGTCCATCTTAGACTTCTCCAAAGTGCTCATCTTCTGCTTTTTGGCTCCGATGCGATTCAGGATGCTCCCCATGCCTGCTGGCCTCTTCGCACTAGAGTAAGGAAGATCATAAAAGATATTTTGGAGCAGGATTTTCAAATATTAAAATTGGCTGTTCTAACTAAGAAGGGCTAAAAAATGTGTTTTCAAAGAAGGCTCCAGTGACATTTTTGTTGGATTTCAAAGTGGAAACAGACCATCTGCATTAAAATGATGTGTTACAAAAATGCAGGAAAACAGACAGAAGGACAGAGGGAAAAATATTTCAGAATTTTATTTTATGGAGAAGCAATCTTATGCTGACGTTAACATAGCTGGTATGTTTCTCGCAACATGCTGCCGGAACAAAGATGTGTTTTGAACATTACCAAAGTCATCTTGACACTGAGGTTGCGCTTGGCTGCGGTAATGAAATGTTAAACGATCTGTGGAATGAAAGAGCTGAAGAGTCCAGACCAGCGGCCCTCCCTCTTGTATGTGGGTGCCAGAGGGAGTGAGTGGGCTGGGGGTCTACAGGGGGAATGCGGGACGGCAATAGGACCTTGGGGTGCATTAGAGGGTGCCGGGGTGTCCAAGGACAGACGGTTTCACGCTCAGGCGAGTCTTAGGAGAAAGTCTGCCATGAGGAACGAGAAGGAAAATTGTGTGTACATGGAAGATGGTACAATTGTTTTCAGAATATGAAATGAATCTAAAATATAAATAAACCAAAAGGTTTTGGTAGGAAGTTATTCCAAGATGGGCTCAAAAATACAAAACTGCATCATGTATTAAAATTCCCTTATATAAATCAGTTGTTAACGCTCCGTCCTGCTTCAAGCGGAGGTAAAATGAATGCTATGAACTTGTATTACTTCACTGCAGGGTAAAACGACTTCATTCATTTCTTAATGAACTGCAAATCAGTTTCCTCACTGTGATCAAGTCGATTTAGCAGGACTTGTGTGTTCAACACATGCCGTGCACGTGCACACAGAGGAATTAGGCGACCCACAAACAGACACACATGACTAATGTCTAAAGGTCTGACAAAATGCATCTGCCATCTGTGCAAAAACTGTATTCAAGGAGGAAAACAGGGAGGTGAAAAATGCAAGATGAAAAAACAGAAGCAAAGAAGAATGCTTTAACAACTGCAGGCACACAGCTACTCTTTCCTTATTAATATTTCCACATTCTTTAGCTATTTTCTTGCAATATCTGGTCACATTAATCTATAAGCAAGTAAACATATGTTTTTTTATTACATTGTATTATTATATTTTTCAAATGTTTTATATATGGGCCATTCTACAGAAAGTAAAAAAGTATCACAGGTTCCAAAAAAATATTAAGCAGCGCAACTGTTTCCAGCACTCATAATAAATCAGCATAGTAGAATGATTTTTGAAGGATCATGTGACACTGAAGACTGGAGTAATGATTCTGGAAATTCAACTTTAATTACAGATAAAAATTACATTTTAATGTATATTAATATAGAAAAACATTGATTTACATCGTAATAATATTTCACAATATAAATTTATTTTTTTCTGTATTTTTGAATAATTGAAAACAGCCTTGATAAGCATAAGAAACTTCTTTAAAAAACGTTAAATGAGAAGATGTGTCCAAACTTTTGACTGGTAGTGTGATTTTAAAAGGTTATACCAAGATTTTGCTTACATCTACATTGTAGAACATTTTTTGTGTAATTTTATTAATTTTTTCAATAACAACTACATTAACAATATTTCAAGTGTAATTTATGACATTTGTTGCATTTTGAATCTAATTTTTCTTTGTAAAAGGAAAAAACTTGATCATACGCATTTCAAAGTTAAGGATTCATTCGTTTGAATATACATGGAACGTAAAACTATCATAATATCTTAGTTGATAATTAAGTATACTTTATTTTTGACAAAACAACCCATGTTTCGGCAGTGACTGCACATATGACAGTAATGCTTTGGTAGCGACCACATCACATTACAGAATTTTCACTCTACATACTAAAATACACAAAAAAAAAATGCATAACTGTACTAAAATTTTGTTTATTTTCCCCAAATAATGATTATGTGTTCCCTTTTGTCACTACCGAAACAATGATGACATGTTTCGGTCATGACTGTCTGTTAAAGATAATTTTATTGGACAACATCCTAAAAAACAAAAACAAACAAACAAAAAAAAGCCGTCACTAGTCAGTAGTGACTGTTTCGGTAGTTACAATTTTAGATACTTTTGAACCTAGCAGTTCTTAACAGTGGTACACAATAACAATTATTGTTATGGAATAACTTCCAAAAAATGTCGGTAGTGACGTTTCTTAAAGTTACACAGATTTTTTAGACTTTTGAACCCAGTTAACTCAAATTATGGAGTCTTTCTTATCATCATGTAGCTAAGAGAGAGAGTGACACATAAATCGATATTTTCTAAACTTAAATTTAGGGATGTAGCTAGTAGTAGCATATTTTCTTTTTATTTAATGCCATGTCAGCATCTTAGGCTATTTTCATAAACTATTAAAAAAAATCAAAACGATCAAAAAAATAAAGTATAACAAAGAAAATAAAAAACAGCAAACAAACAACCAAGTTAGATTACACTTGATTTTTTACATTAACATATGATAAAAATGGGCAAAAATCTACTAAAAACTCTTTAAGCGAATTCACTTTATATAAGAGTTTTCTACATACATTTAGCGGTGTAGTTAAAGTCTCATAAAATAGAGCAAACCATTTCAGCAGTGGCATTAAAATGTGAAATTTTACATAAAGTTTCCTAATTTAAAAAAAAAGGGTACTTTTAAAAACAACAATGGAAAAAATACAACAATTATTTAAATATCATTTTAATAAGTAAAAATTTAGGGGTTAGGGTTCAGGACAGCATCCTCCCAATTGTTAGTACCCAATAAATGATGATTTTAAATATATTAAGATTACTAATATCTATAATATTATTATGAGTTACAATATACAATAGAAGGATCTTAGTAAACATCTATGACTTGCATACTTAAATGCTTTTTAAATGTTTTTTTTTTTTGGTTGTGGGACAGCATTGGCCAATATGTATGCATGTAATTATTTTAATACTTTATACTTAATTATTATATATATATATATATATATATATATATATATATATATTTATTTATTTATTTATTTATTTATTTATATATATATATATATGCACACCTGCAAACTGAAACATGTCAAATGAAGCCCATGATTACATGCATCTTTGTGCCAGCTGTATCACTGCAGTGCTGTTCCCACGATAGTCACAGTCTGGCCAGACAACACAGACAAAAATAATGTTGGGGTGCAAAAAAAGGCAGCAAAAAGTAAAAATCAATAATGGTAAAATCAATAGTGTAATTATATTCCCTCCGTTACAGCTGCATCCACAAACACATTTCATACTAGGAAAGCTCACCTGACTGCTACATGACTAAAACCTTATTAAAGTCACATGGAAAACCACCACAAAGATTTCATATGAACAATTCAGCTAATTATTCACAGACAGCAGCACACTGGCATTTTTTTCCTGAAGAACACTGAAGAATAACTAATTTAAAACTGCGGCAAAGCGGTAGCCCTGCGTGCAGTGGAATCTTACTGGTTAAAAGTTCTAAAAGAGAATGGTTAAAATAGAATAAAATTGTTGAATAAAGTCATTATTTTTATCATTAGTATTTTTGTAGCTTCATAAAGTTATGGTTGAACCACTAACGTCATATGGACTATATCAATGATGTCCTTACTACCTTTTTAGGCCTTGAATGTGTCAGTTACATTGCTATCTATGCAGGGTCAGAAAGCTTTTTGGATTTCATCAAAAATATCTTAATTTGCATGTGAAAGATGAATGAAGGTCTTATAGGTTTGGAACGACACAAGGGTGAATAATTAATAACAGAATTTTCATTTTTGGGCGAACTACCTCTAACAAAATGAACCTTACTGTAAAGTGTTTTACAGTCTCTCACACAAAAAAAATGAACTGAACTGAACTGACTCAATCTGGTTTGTGAACCGAGACAAGAAACAACAAAAGGGAGGAGAGGTTGATTGTGAAAGTGTTACCAGCAGTTTAACAGCTTAGTCAACAGAACCAATACATACACACAGAGAGAAACAGGAACACTGCTTAAACCCATCCTGACAGGGAATCAATATACAATCAGGGCTCAACTGATAGTCAATCCTGTGTGCCATGCGGCAGCGTCGATGTGAGCAGGGAACGTTGGGCTGGGAGCCAGACCACAGTACACAACGCTGGGGCAGAATGCTAAAAGCAGAGCCAAGGTGACTGTATCCTGCCTCATCACCAACAGTGCTAAAAGTGAGAGAGATGTATGTATCTGTTACATCGCAGGCTAATAAAATACAACATACTGGGTTATACGCCAATGTGGGTACCTAAAAGTCAAGCAAATTGGAATTAAAACCTAAAGGGAAACAGGATGTACTAGGTAAAACAGTAGCCTAGAAGTCTGTGATTTCAGTTGTTTATTTGCAGTCAGAGTTCTCCCGTGAAAGTGTTTTTACCATCTCATTTAAAGGCACACACAGAGTCACAGTGTCCTGGCACTCTGTGCAAGCGAAGGAAAAGGCTGGAACATCCCATTCTGATTACTTTCAAGACAGGAAGTAGATTCCCCCACCTCATTATATCAGTTTATGTCATCGTAAGTTCACAGAGAGGCTCATAAACTCAGCATCGACCCGCAGTCGCTTGACAAGCCTTTCCATCTCCTCTCTGAGTAATTACGGCCTTTGTGACATCATAAGAGAAGGCACAACAGGGCATCATGGGAGACGGACAGCAACTAACCCTGAACGCTTCATCTCCATTATCTCAGTAGCCTGCTTGTTCAGACTAATCTAATGGTCTTTTGCTGCCTGAGGCGCAGACACTGGCCTAGTTGTAGACTAGCTATTTACGAGAACATACAGGCGTTAGCCTGGGAACCGCAGCTATAAACTCAGTGCACACGTCCTCCGTAGGACCCCGGTGCAACAAACTGACCCACATTCTGTCCAACAGGCGGAAGCTGGAAGAACATCCAGAGGAGAGACCGTGGGGTTACACAATGCATCAAATCACACAGATTTTTTAGAATTTTTTTTGTGTGTTTGTACCCTTTCCAACAACGGTTGATTTTAAGATCCATCTTTTCACACTGAGGACAACTGAGGGACTCATATGCAGCTATTACAGAAGTTTCAAACATTCACTGATGCTCCAGAAGGACAAAACATGCATTAAGAGCTGGAAAAAAAAAAAAAAAACTTTTGAAAACATTTACACAGAATAAAGATGTGTATTTTTTTTTATTTGGCCTAAACATCATATTTATTCATTTAGTACTGCCCTTCAGAGGCTACAGGGACCGCAAAAACGGTAGCCCGACGTCCCGGGGCTATTGTGTTTTCCAGTCGGGCTACCAAAATGTATCACCGACCTGCCCGACGGGCCATGTTAAAGTAGAGGGCTCCTGCAGGGTCTTAAAAACTCCACAATTTAGCTGTATCAAATTTAAGGCCATAAAAAGTTTTAAATGCGTTAAATAGTATTAGAAAAGTCTTAATAACATTTTAAGAGGTCTTACAGTTGGGGACGGAAAGACAAGAAAAGCGACAGGGCTGGATTAAACTTCAAAAGGCAATGATATCATTGCATAAATATGAGCGCTGTACGTTTCAATGTCAAAATGCAGCATGGATGTCTTTATATGAATGCATCGGAAGGGAACCAACTGTCCTCAGAAACTTGTCGTTGGCATTTTCATTTCATCTTACCTATAATGCCTGATAAAACGGCGTTAATGAGCACGCACATCCTGATTTTGCAGAGTTAGATGTGTTCCAGGGTCAACATATTTTGTTGACCCTGGAACTACATTTTCATCCAAAAATTTAGTCTCGACCACATCCCCACACCTAAACCTAACCTTACCCATTAGTAATCCCTAAAATCAGAGGAAATGATAGATGAATGTCACTGATGTTTAAGAACTAAACACCGATTATAAGCCTAAATTTCACAAAAACTATAAACTTTTTTCAAATCTGATTTCAAATCACAATGTTGTTCCAGGGTCAACAAAGATGTTGATCCAGGAACATGTCGCACTTGGTAAAATCAGGTTCTGCAATGAGGCACGGTGCTGCTTTGTGTACAGCCATTACTAGCGAAACCGTAATATTTCAGCCCTCCTAAAACGCCACCTCGTGACAGAGAATAAATTTGCATTTCCAATTTTTCTGCTGTTCTTTATGGTCAGATTATTGCAAATATTGACCCATGTTTTTATGCAGCAAACACAGAGTTCTAAATGTGAAAGAAGAATGTGAATTCTAAAAATATAAACAATTAAGACAGTAATATTTGTGTTTTAAATAAATATAATAAATCATATACTTGATTTATCCCTTTTAATGGTCTAAAGGCTGAAATGCCGTTCTATATGATTTTTTTGTTTTTGTGAAAACCTGTATCTGAACTGCAAATCATTTTATGTCATTTTTTCATGTCATTTTATGGCTTAATATGTTAACATTGTCCAACTATGTAACATTGTCCAACTCCACTAATACTGTGTTCATTTTACTTGTGCAGTTTATAAAAAGGGTCATAAATTATTTTAATTAAATTGATTTTTTTTAATTCTCTAGAGATATATATATATATATATATATATATATATATATATATATATATATGAATAGTGAAATAAAATTCCTTCCTTGATATTTGTTCATATTTGTGTATTGAAAATATTTTTGATTGACATTTAGACTCTCTGATTTACAAAAAAAATACATATTTTTATTTGGGCTAGTTAAATTAATTTTCGGGCTACCAAAATCTGAAGGTGCCTGAAGGGCAACCAGAGATTTTGAAATTTTGCAAACCCTGGGCTACAGAAAATAGTTACATGTTTCCCAGAACACAAAATAAGTTAAATTTACCCTAATCTTCAAATTCAAAAAGTTTTAACCCTCTGGCTCTTAATGCATAATTTTTCCTTATGGAGCATCAGTGAGCATTGAACTTTCTGTAATAGTTGCATAGGAGTCCCTCAGTTTTCCTTAGTGTGAAAAGATGGATCTTAAAATCATACAGTCACTGATGAAAAGGGTTCAAATACACAAAAACGCTGGAAAACCAAAGAATTTGTGAGACCTGAAGGATTTTTCTGAAAAACAGCAGGCAATTTAACTGTTCAGCACAAACAAGGGACTCTCACTAAACAAAAAAACATCATTCAGGTAAGAACAGAGTATTAGGAATCATGATGATTTAAACTTCTGAACAGGTCATTCAACTAGTATGTTCTCTTGTGGACTATATGTAAGCATCTTTTATGTGAAATATGTGAAATAAACTATAACATGCATTTTGTATGATCCCTCTTATTTTGGTAAAATAATTAACATTTTGCACATTCTGAAAGGGGGATGTAAACTTTTGACCTCAACTGTCTGTATTTGCAGTATTTTTTAAGCATTACTCTGTAAGAATACATTGTCATTTTGACACTTTTGCAGCCAGATGGTGCCGTCACGGGCCATGCTAATCATCAAAACCTAGTTTTCTGGCAGTTAGTGAGGCTGTTCGTTAGTAACGTTATCAAGATTTGTTTCTTAATCATTTTAGCTTTAACACTCCCTGCGGTGGTACTTCAACAATGAATTTTGAGACAGGGTTTCAGGGTCAGGGTTGCTAAAACTGCTAACAGAAAGCTAAAACAGTCTCAGAGAACTTGTGTCTTTAATTTCCTTTAAAAGCACAGCTGGTACAACATCAAAGCACCAATTGTAACAAATTCGCCTCATCCAACTATAAATTTCAAGACAATTACTGTCAAGACTTCAATTCGCCTGCTGTGAGCAATGGTCCCAATATTACGCACAATCCACAGGCCTGTATTTGTTTGTGCACTGCAGACTATGATAGCTTTGTGTATTATAAACTTATAGCTGTTGAGGTATTTACTTGTTTAAAATAGGTCATTTACCCTAAAGACACTGCATTTAGTGGCTGTATAGTGCTATAAAACAGACCAAATCTGTGTCTAATGGACATGACCCTAAATTAAAATAATTCTCTTTCCCTACCACTCACTAGCCAAATCACAAAGCTGATTTAAAAATACGGGGGGAAACACATATACATATACAGACCCATTATTCTTTACATGAGGAAACAGATGCATTTAAATTTGTTCTGTAAGTGTGTACTGCAACATAACATTGGATGAAGAGCACAATCGAGAGCTCCTCAAATAAACTATTTGTAAAACAAACCATGTGTGGACCATGCAAATTCTACACTATCATTTGCCTTACTTCCTGTGAAGGAGGGTCACATACAAATGATTTATGGGCTAAAAGATTTGAGTTTATTTGAAATATGATATTCTCCTCACCAAATTAGATTTGTAAGATCCAATTTCTCTCTTTTTAATCTTCAAAGTGCTGTTTAAGTTGTAATATGAGGTTTTGAGCATCTCTGCTCCGCCTTTAACATGATGAACGACAGATTTACATTCTGTGAACAATGAGCAGCACACCTGCTCATAGGCGGCTAATGAACATACACACGTTCACGTAAACACACCTGCAGTGCCAAGACCTAGAGTTCAAAGACCTTTTACGCTCCGGGCCCCTGGTCCCTGTGATCAGCCACCTGGACTTAGTGACACTTATAGCCCCACCCTAGCCCCTAAGCTGTGATTTGTGTCTTTCATATACACAAACAAATGTGTTTTGTCTAAATGTTCAGTAACAACACATTCCTAAAAATACTCTAAGGTCATGTATACACCGCATCAAAATTCAGTTGTCAATTCACCTTTTACTGCTCAATCCTGTTAAATTGACAACTGCATTCAACAGCCAAATTTCAAACAAAAATGCAGGTAGTGACAACCACATTTTCAAAAATTCTATGCATTGTGTTCAGAACTGAACTGAATAACTAATTGTTAATGAATTATTTAATCAGAGTGGAGAAAATCACAGAGAAGGAGGCATGTCATGAGTTGCCAGATCTTGCAAAATTGCCAAATAAGAACAAATTAAATCCAAACTTACACTACCAGTCAAAAGTTTGGACACACCCTCTCATTTAATGTTTTTCTGAAGAAGTTTCTTATGCTTATCAAGGCTGTTTTCACTTGATCAAAAACACAGAAAAAAAAATTAACATTGTGAAATATTATGATGATGTATATCAATGTGTTTCTATATTAATATACATTAAAATGTAATTTTTATCTGTATCACATGATCCTTCAAAAGTCATTCTAATTTGCTGATTTATTATCAGTGCTGGAAACAGCTGTGTTGCTTAATTTTTTTTTTTTTTGAACCTGTAATACTTTTTTCAGGATTTTTTTAATCAATAAAAGGTTCAAAAAATAACAGCATTTATTTAAAATAGAAAGGTTTTCTAACAATATACACTACTGTTCAAAAGTTTGGGGTCAGTAAATTTTTCATTCTTTCTTTTTTTGAAATAAATTAATACTTTTATTCACCAGGGATGTGTTATAATAATATTAATAGATTAACAGATATTAATAAATTATAATAATAGATTAACAGCATAGATTTACAATGTTAGAAAAGATTTATATTTTGAATAAATTGCTTTTTAACTTGTTATTCAAAGAATCCTGAAAAAAAAAAGAATCACAGGTTGCAAAAAAAATATTTGGCAGCACAACTGTTTCCAACATTGATAATTCTAATAATAAATCAGCATATTAGAATGATTTCTGAAGGATCACGTAACACTTAAGACTGGAGTAACAGCTGATGAAAATTCAGCTTTGCATCACAGGAATAAATTATATTGTAAAGTATATTAAAATAAAAACCATTATTTTATATTGTAATAACATTTTGCAATGTTACTGTTTTTTTCTGTATTTTTGATCAAATAAATGCAGCCTTGATGAGCATAAGAGTCTTCTTTAAAAAACATTAAATGAGAGGGTGTGTCCAAACTTTTGACTGGTAGTGTAAATTTAAGCCACGTACCAAAATATCAAAACTTGCACCTGCCTACTTTATTATCTCCATAAAATGGATCACTGTATGAGACAAGTCCAAACAACAAGCCCAAAGACGCTTAATAAGCTTTGCTTATAATAAGTGGACATGACGACACTCCAAGAGCACATACATCAAACAAACTAAACACGATGGCTCTGCCGATGGTGATTTAGTTAAAATTGCTACATTTAATAAAGGCTTTGGTCTAAAATAATGGATACTAAATGAGCTAGATAGTAAAACGTCACGAGTATCAGTCATGGCAATTTCAATAGCGTTTTCTGTTCCGTACACACACAAAACTGTAATTTTCCAGCCTGTCGAAATGTTGAAAAAGTGTATCACTTAATATAGCCAGTACTGTGTTAGGTAGTTGTGGCTTCAAGTTTTCAATTTAGCATATCACAATATCTTTTATGACTCCATAAAGATTTTACACTATGCTTAAGCCTGGGTTAAGGACACTTTTAACCCCAGGCACATTTCTTTGTTATAAATGGGTGTTCACACTAGTTTTATCCCTGCAAAGCAGACAACCAATCACAAACTGCCCCAGTACTTGTTTGTTTGATTAATTATTCATATGCTTTGAACAGAGAAATAAACCTGCCAAGTTTAGTTTCAGCATCTAAAGGAAAGTAAAAAAAAAAAAAAAAAAAAACACTCCTCTGCCTCTTCCTTTATGCAATTTAAAAGACTTAAAACAACAGTAGCAGATCAATGTGATATTTCCAAAAACTGACAAGGAAATTATTTATTTAAACATGTCACATACTGTACTCGTCCAATAATATTAACTTTGTAAACATGCAAATATATGACCCTGGATGACAAAACCAGTCATAAGTAGAACAGGTATATTTGCAGCAATAGCCAACAATACATTGTACGAGTCAAAATTATCGATTTTTCTTTTATGCCCAAAATCATTAATATTATATTATACGTCAAGTCAAGTTTATTTGTATAGCGCTATTCACGAAACATATAGTTTTAAAGCAGCTTTACTGCTAATTAAAGTTTGTACAATAATTATAGTAAGTAAAGATCATGTTCCATGAAGACATTTTGTACATTTTCTACCATAAATATATCAAAACGTAATATCTGATTAGTAATATACATTGCACATGTATCTCGGCCAAATATAACCCGATCCTAACAAAACACACATCAATGGAAAGCTTATTTTATTCAGATTTAAGATTTTGTATAAATCCCAATTTCAGTAAACTGACCCTTATGAATGTTTTTGTGGGTCATATGAAGATTAAGCTAGGTTTACAGGAAAAAGTTGTGTCTACACGGATTTAGATATTGTAAATTATCATCTTGTAGTTTGATTTATGAGTAAATGTGCAAAATAGATTCTGCAAAGAGTTATACTATCTGTGGTTATGAGACAAAATTTAAATTTAAGGTTAAACTTTAATCTTTAAAACCAGGTTTACAAATATACAGTGTGAAATTGTGTTAATCCAGGGTGAACTATTTCAAGTGTGAACCCATGAAAAAGCAGTTCCTCTCTCCTCCAGTATTCCCCTAAAGTAACAGTGCAGATATTTTCAGTACGGATGGACAGTGTTGAGCCCAACTGTGAATTCAACTGAGCTCTGCAGGAGAAAGATGTAAGGAGACATTTGAAGAGATAAAGCCTTACATCTCAAACACACACACAGACAGATTTTGTTTTCACATGTTCAGTAGTTGCTGGGGAAACTGTCAGAGAAACATATGTGTGGTTTGTCCTTTGGATCTTCTCTGAGAGTGTGTGACTTTTATGTGTGCACACAAGACCGGCCTTGGGCTTTTGGAGAAGCGCCTTTTATATTCTGTGAGGTCTGTGCATATCAGTGTATATATGTGCATGTGTGTGCGCCTTGGCCAAGATGTGGCAGAGACACAAAAACACTGGAATGCAGGAAATGCATCCTGAAGACACAAACAATCTCGCTGACAAGAGACTTCAGTGAAAACTCATTTAAAATCTTGAATAGTCCTAGTGGAGAATTGTCAGTCTTTTTTGGATACTTCATACAACCCAGCAGGTAATAGGAGAACTATTATATTTTCACAAAAACTGTGAATGACTCATGCCAAACCTGCTTTTAGGATGCTAGCAGGTGTTCTGGGTGGTTGCCAGGACATTGCTACATTTAAAGTGGTTGCTAGGGTGTTCTGGGTTGTTGTTAGGCAGTTAATTACATATTTAAAAAAAACTTCGCTATTCATGTGGTGCAATGCTATAATCTATGAAAATATCGTAATTGTTGCGAGCTCTCATTATTGAGTACGTCACTAACTTTTCAAAAACCAAACTATTAAGTTTCCTTAGGTGTGTACACTTTCACCACATTATAACCTATTAAAATGCTGTTAAAATGCCACAAATATTCAAGATATAGCAAAAATGCCCCTACAGTATAAGTTTGTCTTGTATTTATAACATACAATATAGTTAAGTAAAATTTGCATGACTGCATACTTTATACAACAGTTCAACAAGTAGAAGTACAAGTTTATTTTGTAAGTTACCTTTTAGACACAATATCATTAATATAGTCTGTTTTTGCACCATTTTGTATGACAGTTTTAGTGCCACGTTAAAAAAAAATCTAATATTATGAGATTAAAGTCGAAACAATGAGAATAGAGTCGAAATATTTCCTATATATAACCTTAGGGTGTTTTTTTTTTTTCACGTTGCACTAAATGCTGATTTATTCAATTTTGAGTTAGCGACTTAATGACTAATTCATAAATAAATGACTTGCTGTTCAGCTATTTTTTTTTAAATCGTTAACTTTTAACAATTTTTTTCCATCAAAGCTCTGTAAATATTGGTCACAGACAAGGAGATTTATTTTACTAAAAACAGATGACTTACTAAAAACTCAAATCATGTTTTCAGGCCATTTCAAGGGTTTTTTTGATGTAACTAATTGATTATAACTAGGTATGTGAATTGCTTACTTTTTTTAATTAGTCTTCCCATGTTCATTCAGACTGATTTGCGAATGCAGAATGTGCACAAACACAACAGGTGGGATTTATCGCATAAACCAATCGCAGCTGAGCTGATCATAACTAATCATATCCAATTATTTCGTAATGGAGGCATTGCCTCTTCTCACATGACTTTCCCCTCATTCATTCTCAATTACCCCCCACCAAACTCACTGCATGCTTTAGCCAGTCTGTTAAGAGACGAGAGAGACGTGGACTCCCGCTGTAATTTTACCTGAAAACTGTGGACCTGCTAATGAAGTGCCTCAAACAAAACACTTCTTCAAAAATGTGACTATACTGGTACCAACCTGAACTCCAGCAAGTTATTTTATATTCATATTACTTCCTCTCCAAAACTCCCAGAAGTTACATCCAATCAGATTGGAGCTTGCCAGATCAAGAAAATACTGTCAGCGAATAGGCTGTGGGCAATCTGTTAGCTAAATCTATTAAAAACAGCAATGATAAAAGAATAATCTCTGATTAAATCAGCACTGCGAGCGCTGTATCTGCGTGTATCCATCACTTGTCTGTCTCTGCCCTGTGAACACAAGGCTGTCACACATTGTTCACCTTACAAGTGTCCCAGTTCCAAGCTGTCAGTACATTTCCCATCTTCAGAGCCACCGCCTGCTCCTTGCTCTGCATTTCTTCTTTCACTCACGTACTGCTCTGATCCTCATTCCACTCACATATTACCATACTTTGCGAAGAGGCCAGTTTGGTAGTTGCACAAATCCATAAAGCTTTCCTTAGCTAATTACGGTCTCATTATATCAGCATAACCGATAAGAGCGAGTTACTATAATCACTTCCAGCCATTTTGTGTCTAACGAGGATAATTTCCTTCCTGAAAGGGTTTTCTCTTTGTATTTCAAGGAAAACCGGCAGGGGCAGTGAAATGTGGGGTCTTGAGTGGACCCCAAACTGACATTCCCCATCTGTTCCCACAATATTGCAGTGGAAGGCATCACCCAGCTTTCCCCTCAACGTTCAGACTATTGAAGCTCCGCAGCTGCACGTCAGTGAGGATGGAAATACACTTCCTGGCACAAGCAGGAGCCGTCTCCATCCCCGGTGTTTGAAGATGAGGCCTGACGAGGACTGAAGTGGTCTAGTTGTGTCTCATTGACAGGCTGAATGGAGGCTGATGGAGCTCTCAGGAACCGCAGAGAAACAGGAGGAAGGTAAAGTGTATAAACACCAAGAGCTGGTTTGACATTTTAAAAGTGTCTGTGGTGAATTCCCCCAAAAAATGTTGAGCGCTGCTTTGGATATTGAAGTAAAGACTCTTAATATTTCATGTGTAATTTTACATTCAGAGCTGAAGCTTGATTGTAGGTCATCGCAACTGTTTAAACACTTCACTATTTAAAAAGCTTCCAAAAGCGGGTTTTCACAGCAATGTCAAAAAAGAACCATTTTGTGGAATGGAAAGGTTCCATGAATGTTAAATGTTCTTCGTGGAACCACAGAGAAGTGTTGATATTGAAATATAAGATATTAAATATTGAAAACATTTAAATATACATCACCTGAATGTACTATGAGACACAACCGCAGTTTGTTGCCACATATTTACCACCTCCTGAGACGATGCCTTTCTGTGATCTCTTGTTTAACACGGAGCCACTTGGGGGATCTGCATCTGTTTTGGCAGGAGCACACACACTGACATACAGGAAACTGTGTGGCCTGATCTCTTTCGGGCCACGGCACATTTTTAGATGCCAGGGGAGTGAAGAGTGGCCTGGTTTTGTCAGAAGCATTAGCTGGGAGACGAAGCACACGGCAGCGGAGCTCTGATGTGTCCGGTGGTGAGGGGGCGTGATATCGAACCCTCACTTCAGTTAACATGCATTCATTATAGCGTGAGGACTGGCTGACATGGCGTCCAGCTGCGAGGAGACAGGGAACAGGTCATTTCAGGTCTGCTAATGAAATCCTGAAGCGGCCTTCCCCATTTAGACCCAGAACAAGCCTTCCCTCCGCTCACTTTAACCTCATTATAAGTGGGTGGGTGAAGTGGTGAAGTGGTGAAGTGGTTAAAGATCTAAGCTGGTAACGAAAAGACTGTTCATTTGAATTTCACGCTGAGAGAATCATTAGCTCAGTTGGTTAAAGCAGGGTTTTCAAACTTTCTGATGCAGAGGACCCTCAAATATGATGATCAATCTGTGAAATCTATAAAAATATACATGTCTTCTCTTGCACTTCAGTTGTGATTTTTACATCACATTAAAGTTAACCCATTAACCTCAAGTCATTCCATACTAGTGGTGCAACGGATCACAAAACTCACGGTTCGGATCACATTACGGTTTTTGAGTCACGAATCGGACCATTTTTCGGATCAGCAAAAAGGGGAGGAGACAAATGTAATTGGCTTTCCATTTATGCCAAGTAGGGCTACGCGTTTATGGCAAAAATTATTATTTTTTTTTTTTGGAAATGTAATTAACTGAATGGAAAATGAAACAGCACAGTCTTCATTGTAAGAATTAAACATGTTTGTTTCTTATAAAAACTACAAAAGTCCATCTGTCAAGAGCAGTGAGTGATTTTGTCTTTTGTTGTTTGATTAACATTAACCGCAAAGACAGCAGAAGGAATATTACTTGTGGCTGCTTTAAGAGCTGCACGGATTTAATTTACTGTTACAGACGTATTTTCACTCTCATCTGTTTACGTTAATTTGACGAAGGATTACACAAATAATCACCAAACGCCACATTCTGACATATATTTGCATGTATTTGACCGTTTAGGTAACATCTTAAGCTAAACGTTCACTTTACTTGTCCGCATTCTGTTCCGTCTCTGAGCGCATACACAGAACAGCGCACATGCTCGATGTATTGCCGCTTTCATACGGCTTTCTCGTGACACAGTGCCTACACACTGTAACAGTTTTGTCCACCACCCTTCTTCCATCTTGATTATTTTTTTACAGGGAAGACAAAATGCTCCCATACATGCGATATGAATGACGCGGGATGCTTTTCAAGTTCTTCTGTTCCTCCGCTAGGCATTGTTGACTGATTAACATGCCCTGTTCACGTGAACACGACTTCACTGTGTAATTAATTACTTAAAAAACAATATCGGCAGAAAAAAATGGTCTTTTTCTCTGTGATTGTTAAAAATTTAGAATTAAATTTAGGATTATCTATATATTAAAAAAAATTGTTATTAATCCGTGGGTCACGTGCGTGCCGAACCGTGGGTCGTGATCCGCACAGATCACGGGTTAAACTGAGATCCGTTGCACCCCTATTCCATACCCATGAGACCTTCATTCATCTTCGGAAAACAAATTATGATATTTTTGATGAAATCAAAGAGCTTTCTGAACCTGCATACACAGCAGTGGTACCACCATGTTCAAGGTTCAGAAAAGTAGTAAGGACCATTGTTAAAATAGTCCATGTGAGATCAGTGGTTCAACCGTAATGTTTTGAAGCTAAGAGTACAATTTCTGTGCACGAAGAAAACAAAAATAACTTTATTTAACATTTTTTCTCGTTTAGACTAACATGGAAAAGAAGAAATTGTTGAATAAAGTCATTAGGGGTTCAAGCGCATAGCGCTGAAACCCCATTGTAACTGTTAGTATGGCCAAGGATCAGAAACCTCCACGCTACAGCTACAGCGATTCAAAGTACAAAATGCCTCAGAACTCCTAAACCATTCATTGCAGGCTCTGTCTGGAATCCTTGCCTCATGCCGGACAAAACACATTTTTATTTCAATTTTTTTGAAAAACCTACTTTTGTGAACTAGTCCTAAGTTTTTCACCTGATCAGAGCCAAACCAATGCAGGAAGATTCTCTGGAGAGTGAATATCAATATTTATCAAACCAAAAAAAAAACAAAAAAAACGTTTCGACCCAAAATGTTCAAAAGGCCTTTACTAAAACAGCTATAACTTTTAAATGAAATGAGATGTCTTCGCCAAACACACAACGCATATGTAGGACCTGAATCTGATACATTTGCGCAACACCCAAAAAATGGCCGCCATAGGCTGATTAACTATGAGCACCTATTAGATGGGCCTGTTTGACGGGTTTCGGGTCCGAAGCCTGGTCATTTCAATAGGAATCTGATTGATTGCAAGTTTTGCGTTAGAGAGCAAAAAGTTCTCAACAGAGATCATCTATGGTCTGAATAACAAGCTGCTTATGCAAATTTGCCTATGATAGAGCATAGCGCTTATGTTGGGTTGTGGAATTCATTAGGCCATGTGATTTTTGGTTGTGTGGAACAACTCAGGGCTAAAACGAAAATGTCCCATAGAGACGGCATCACCAGCCATGACTGTGCCTTACAGTGAAAGACAAGACACTTAACCCAAATTTCTAAAAACAGCCCAAGACATGACGCATTGATGTTCCACAGTATGTGACTTAAAACGAAGAGAATTATGATGACAGGGATAACATAGCATAAACTCCCTGCTGTGTAAAGTACTACAGAACAGCTGAGTTTTACTCATCGGTATAGAAGCAGTTATTCAGTAATCCTATGCCCTAAGCAGGAGAAAATTGAGAACTAGAAAGCACAAAGAGAAGAGGCGGGATTTATCACATGAACCAATCACAGCCAAACAGAAACAGTCATATGCAATAATATCGCAATGGAGGAATTGCCTCCTCTCACGTGACTTTCCCCCATTCATTCTTTATATTACCCCCCAACAAATCCACTGCATGCTTTAGGGAGTCTGTTAAAACTCAATGGGCTCAGGGGAGGCGAGAGAGACACGGGCTCCCCTGTAACTTTACCTGCTGGTGTCGCTGTTGGATGATGTTTCTTTAGAAAAATGACTGATCTATACGCTTTGTGTTTTATTTTTGTACTACTAATTTTTTTCCTCATCCAATATTTTGAGGAGGTCTCCCTTGCCTTCTCTGAGGAAGCGCTCCTGATATATAACAAAATATGACAAAAACTGTTCATCCACATGTACACACACACACACACACACACACACACACACACAGTGTACAGTCTCTTTTACAGATGATGAACTGCTTGACCCAACTAAGAGCGAGGTGTGTGACTGTTCTGTAATAATGGAGAGCAAGGCCCTATTTTTAGGGTCCTAGCGATGAGGCTCTATAATTAGAAAAGCAGAGCTGTGACTGGTGCATGTGGAAATCATTAGTTAAAGTGGACGTACACAAAGATTTCCCAGAACCGCTGTATGTTGTGTTACTCACTCACGTACAGCAAGCTGACAGGAAGCCAAGCGGAACAGAAACAGGAAGACAGAGGGCAGACTTCTCTCAGACTCTGTGCGAGTGTGTGCTGTGCAACCAGCATTTAAATATGTATGTGAATACGTAAGCTTTGGTGAAGCCACCATTGCCTTTAAATTACAGATTTGCTTGTGTGCTTTTGGGTGCTCAGCCTCAACGTCAGTCAAGCTCTGTGATAAGACCACAGAGACACTAGACAATCAATCAAGCCATCACTGGAGCTCAGAACAAGCATCAGTAAATCTGGCTGGTTCTGTGATCGATAGCACTTAGACGACACAGAATTACACAACGCTGCTCCACACTTGAACCACTAGCAGTGAGGTCACATCAGCCTGTGGTGTCCACACAAATGGTGCTCACAACTCATTCACATGTTCATGCAAACTTACACAGTGTCCAAAATTAACTTTTGCCACTTCACCTGCCAAAGAAAACGTACAGGTCTTAAAGATTTCTTATCAGCTATTTTTTTCCATTTTATGGTCGCTACATGGAGCTCTGGAAAGAAAGAAAAATATCAATGCATCCTAAATAAACTACAACAGTACATATTTCACCAAGGAAAAAAGGTTAGACGAACATTTTACAGTTCAATTAAACCTAGCAATGTTGCAGTTCCTAATAAAGTTACCAGCCAACTGGTGAGGAAATACATTCCATTTACTTGCCAATTCCAATTTTTACTTGCATTTTGGCACTTGGCGTGTGTTCATTTTGATCCCTGTTCACACACCAGTGGGCTGCTGGGAAGAATCAACAGATGGAGGGTCGAGGTGAGTCTGTGTGTGTGGAGGGAGAAAGAAACTGAAGAGCTGTTTAACATCATTTCGGTAATGTGAATTGCTGGAAAAATTACAGGCTCTGCATTGTAACATTTTCAACATTTTTGGGAACGACTGGGCCTTATTCTTGAAACAAGCAAAACGATTTGTTCGTAATTCCATCAAATTAGGGAAAAAACGCAAGAATGGCTTTACAAACGATTTACACAACTTATTTTTTCAGTTTTATCAATAGCTTATCAATAGTTTCCAACTCCCTGTTTTTATGAGTATTTTAAAGTATCGCATCAGAAATTCAGGGGGAAAACAAATCCCTTTATGCGAAAAACTGTTAATGCAAATAAAGTCTGTCGTCAAAATATTTCTGTAAAATTGCCTCCCAGAACTGACTTACACGACTGCATTCCTAAACCGCTTGTATCCACCTCCATTTATTGTGTTTTGTCTGCTCTCTCAGAGGCGCAAGTAATTTATTATACATTTTAAAAAATATTATATTCAGTGGCTTCTCCTACTTTTCCTAGTGATATTTAGTGCCAGTTTATCAGGAAGTGAAGATTTTGTTCTCTTTGACTAGTTGGATGGAAATCGTGCTGCTTTGCAAATGTTTTAATGTGATATTCTGATTTTGCACAAGTTAAATGTAAAGAAAAATAGGTTAATACAGTACTGAGCATTAAATTTTTATTTATATTTGCTTGATCAAACAAGAATCAACATAATCAGTTAATTGACATGATCGACCAAGATTTGTTCATTAAGTTTAAAGGAACAACATTTGAGATAGACTTTTGTGACCCTGGATCACAAAACCAGTCGTAAGGGTCAAGTTTTTGAAACTGAGATTTATACATCATCTGAAAGCTGAATAAATAAGCTTTACACTGATGTATGGTTGGTTAAAATAGTTGTCCAAATGAAATTCTTTGCAAAGCATATTACTAAGTTTTGCATATTACTAATCAAAAATTAAGTTTTGATATATTTACGGTAGGAAATTTACAAAATATCTTCGTGGAACATGATTTTTACTTTTTACTCTACTTTGTGGTCCAGGGTCACATATATTTTTAACATTTAACATTAATGTATTATAATCAAACAAAATTCATTTAAAAACTAAAAACAAATAATTATCATGTTTATAAACAAAGCACAGATATTAACCTAGAAAAATAAATGCTGCAAAATGTAATCCATTACTTTGCGAAACCCAATGCATTAAATAATGTAAGTCTTTACAGCAAATGGTTACCATTTCCTACAATTGTGCCAAACAGAGTAAGATCTGTGTGCAAGGAAAGGGTACAAAAATGCCGGAGAAGGAAGAAGCGTGTGTATTACCATCGTCAGCAGTTCTGCATTGAGGTGCAGTATGACACTGTTAAGTAGAGAAACAGAGAGCCACTGTGCCTGTGTTTGAGAGAGAGAGAGCGCGCCACACTGCTGACTCAAGCCCTCTAACCTCAAATTCACACAAAAGAGGCTTAAAGGAAAAGAAGGGAAGCGAGTGAATATTGGAGACAGGTACCCTTTGTGTTTAGGCTCCTTCAGTGCCTAGTTTAGGCAGGAACCCTGCTGTTGAAGCGAAACATTCATTGGAATTTGAAGAGGCCTGATTTAAAGTCACATTGACTGAGCAATGATATGCAAGCACTTAAAAACCATTAAAACCAAAACCAGATACAGACAGTTTAGCAGAGGCCGAGTGAATATAGAGCATTTTCAATCGTTTGGATGATAAAGGGATGAGAGAGGTGGGGTTCAAGCTGCTTTCCTGCTCCACAAGCCAACGCCCCATACTGTATATCCTGCGCAGGGAAAAATATGACTTCCTGTTCAGCAAACATTCACAGTCTCAGAGGACAGACGAGAGTGTTTGTCTAAAATAACCCTATGTAAGAAGTAGTGAAGACCTCGAGGAAGATAACAACAGTGATTAACTCTTAAACATGCACAAACTCCACAGATGGACCACAAGGGCCATTTTTCATTGGTTTAGTACAACATCAGAGGAAATACAACCCATCCGTGCACACTGCAGCTGAAACATTTGTGTGTCATCGCTGGTTTTCCCTACAGGCAGATATGGAATTATAGAGGATCAAAGACTCGCTATCATAGCTGTCAGAGATCAATGACACGTCTGACATTCCCTCTAGCCCTTCACGGCAAACACACACAGACATCTTCATCCATTTACCAGCACCAACCCCACTGAAGGAGATCACATCTAATTACTGTAATATAACAACATCAATAACAAAGAATTAATTATAGTCAAGCGCTAATGAGTTATTCACTTCTGCGTCAGTGAAACACAAAACAGAACTATTAAAAACCACTTTGTTTCATTAATTAACTGACACAATGGTTGTAAACTGTAATTTCGCATGTACTGAGAAGGATCTGAACAACAAAATGCAGGACTAAAGGGGTGCACTGGGGTGGTACCTGGATCCAGAGGAGAGTGGTAGGGACGGCTGTGGCTCAGAGGACTCTTCTGTCTCCTTTAGCACCTTCTCCTCCTGCTTTAGAAAAGTCTTGGCCTCTCGGGAGTCTGCGTCTACTTCTTTAGTGACCCTGTGGACCACAACAAAAGATAATTATCAAAATACTCATTGTGCATTTTATAAACTTCAAACATAAAAATGTTGTTTGTTTGAAACCCAGAAAATATATTTTTTTATTTTTACACTTTTTGAAATATATAAAAGATTTTTTTATGTTTTTTTTTAAAGAAGTCTCTTAAAATGTCATTTATTCCAGTTTCACTGCTGATTTTTTTTAGCATCATTACTTGATGATCCTTCAGAAATAATTCTAGTATTCTGATTTTCTGCTCAAAAAAGTATTATTATTATTATTATTATTATTATGTCGAAAACAGTAGAATTTTTCCAGGTTTCTTTGATGAATAGCAAAAATCTGAAATAGAAATCTTTTGTAACATTATAAATGTCTTTATCATTACTTTTGATCAATTTAAAGCATCCTTGCTAAATAAAAGTATACATTTCTATAATTTTCTAGAATTATACTGACTCCAAGCTTTTGGTGCATAGTGTATAGTGTATAATGTTACAAAAGCTTTTTATTTCAGATAAATGCTGATCTTTGGATCTTTCTATTCAAAGAATCCTGGAAAAAAAAACAATATTCAACTATTTTAAATATTGATAATAAAAATAATAAAAAATGTCAACAAATCAGAATATTAGAATGATTTCTGAAGGATCATAGGGCACTGAAGACTGAAATAATGATGCTTAAAATTTAGCTTTGGTCACAGGAATAAATTTTAAAATATAACATTTTAAAATATATATAAAAAAAAAGTTATTTGAAATAGTAAAAATAGTACTGTTTTTGGTGTACTTTGGAGCAAATAAATGCAGGCTTGGTGAGCAGAAAAGACACACACACACACACACACACACACACACACACACACGCATATACATATATGTTCTTTTTTAAAAGAAATTAATATGTACAGCAAGGATGAATTACATATTACAAAAGATTTGTAGAATATTATTATTTTAAAATATGATTAATTAGTTTTCTTTTAAATGTTAATATTTTATAAAATATACAACATAGAAAAAAGCATTTTCATAAGCAGAACATGAAAAAAAAACTAGCATTTAAATATGTTAGGCCTTAAATTATCAAAAAATTTATATATATTAAGAACAAAAGTATTTGGAAATAAAAGTACCAAATAAAAGTATTTTCTGGTTGCCAAACAAACCTACACCTGGCTTAATTTGTTTGCAGAAGTCACTATTCTTTTATATTTCGTCATTTATGCAGTAAAATTCATACATTTTTTAAGTATCAAATGTGTTCTAATATTTTTAAGGCCACAGTATTGTGATTCATTTGAACATTTGCTCTATATAAACATAGTCTCGTAGTCATCAAATGAGTTCAAAGCTTGTCAGTGCTTTGTGCTTGGCAGGATTTGAATATTTTACTGGCTCATAAATACAATGTACTGGAATGAATTATTGAAAAGCAGCAATAGTATGCTAAGATGTGACGACTACATTGCTATTAACTATTAAATCACATCATTCACTGAAATGACCCAAATATATCAATACGTTTTTTAAGTTAATTAATAACACGCACACATAAATAACTGCCTATTTGCACAAACCACTGTTTTGAAAATAACATGTTTCTGAAGAATTGTTTAGAGCATGTTCAGCTCTGCATTTAATTAATGAACATATGCTGCCATCTGGTGGCCATATAAAAGGTTTACAGTTACACTTACCGAACTTCTTCTCCTGCAAAATCAAACACCTTGGTAATTGTGATTTTGGATTCTTTTGGTTTGTCCTCCTGCTGCTGAGACGCTGTAGAGGGTTTACTAGGCTTATCTGTGCCAGTCATAGATGTAGACTACAGGAGATACAAACAAAAATATACAAATTAATATAAGAGACTGTAGTATCAACACACAGGCACACACAAAATGCTTCACATCAGCACATTTCAGAATTCTGAAAACATATTAGTCTTTTTCTCCTTAAACTTGGAGTTTATATTTCAACATTTTGAGAAAAAGTCAGAATTGCAAGTTATCTCACAATTCTTAATTTATTTCTCTTTATAGTGAGTTTATATCACGCAATTGAAAGGAAAAACCTTTTTTTTATTCAGTGGCGGAAACAGGCTTCCATAGGAGACAGCTGTAATGTTGGTACATGAAAATTAAAACTAATAAATGATATGTCTTACTTTACTTTGGTTTTCTTGAGTTGATGGTTACCTGCAGAGAGCCTGTACTTGGAGGTGCTGCTTTAGGTTGAGGAGGGCCAACATCACTCAAAAAACTAGCCCAAAGATCATCTGCTTTCTTCTTCTGCTTCTCTTCAATGTCCTCTTGTGACTTAGCTACAAAATGATCTTCCTTTGGCTCATCTTCACCTTTCTGCTGGTCTGCTGAACCACCCTCACCGTCGCCTTCTAGTTTGAGGCCTCCTTTTTTCCTTTTCCTTTGTAAATATGAAGAAAGTGAGAACATTTTCGCATACAATAATTTTAACTTGGGTTAAAAATATACATCAGTAATGATACCTCATAGGGATGTTTGCTTTAGTTTTCTTGTTTTTCTTCTTCACATGCTCTGACTGTTGCGCATCATCATCCTCCCCTTCCAGCGCATCCTCCTTAACACATTCATTCATGTCATCCTCACTCAGATTATCATCTAGCCAATTCAAGAAAATTGAAAACAATGTGAATGGATCATATTTACGACATTAAGACAAAATGAACACAGCTGTTGGAAAACTGACGCATTTCTGAGCTGCTGGAGATTTGTTGATTAAAGGAAAAAAACTCTAAATACTACTAAAAATATCTGTTATTACTTTCAATGCCTTAAATGTAAACTATATATTTTAAAATATTTAGAAGTAGAAAAGAAACACCAGTTAACCTTACATCAGTAATTGTTTACATCCTTGTCATCATTCTCACAAGCAAATAAACTTATTTCAGAAAGAAGTCAACATATTAATTAAGTGGATTCTGCATAAATATACCATAGATACATTCCAGATAATACTGGGACAATATATTTATATGTTGTAGATAATTCTGAAAGTGTAAACCGTAAATGAGCATTAGCTATGATACTTTTTGTGTAATTGATTTTGCATATCACATATCACAAATAAAAAAAAAAAAAGAAAAAAAAAAGAAAAGTATAAGTTCTAAATGAGGCAGTATATGTTTACATATAAAGAGCACAGACGAGTTAGCTTAGCTACATCTGAGCATCTTGAACACATGCTAACTTCATGCTAAAATCTCTTACCAGAAGGGACATAGTCTTCATCTTGGTTTGAGGAATAACCGTCCGAGTCGTAATCCGAATAATTCATTTTTATTTCTTTGTGTGATGTGCTGTGTTAGCTGCTAAATCAGATAAAGACTCCGATAACAACTACATGAAACACTGAAGCTAACCAATAAACGTGCAACTGCCTTACTAGAAGCCCAGCATGTTAGCTTGCTAGCATCATCTGATCTATAAAAGCTTCCTGCCTCCATTCAGAACTGGCGTTTCTTTTCAGCTCAAAGCTCTTTGCAAGATTGCGCTAAAAAAAAATGATTTAAAAAATATGAAGTAACAACAACAATAATAATAATAATAATAAATAGGGTTATTATTATTACTGAAGATAATTGCAGGTAAAATAAGATTAAAAGTAATAACAGAATATAATATACAAACTAAAATACATTATTAAGGTAATTATAATACATGAAATCAATTAATAAAACTTTGCCCTCCTGTCTTTGTTAGTTTTTTTTTTGTGTGTGTGTATCAACCTTGCGCTAAAAACAGACAAAACTGTATTTATTTACAACAACAACAACAATAACAACAATAAACAGGATTATTTTTATTATGGACAGTCCACAACATGAAATAGAATATTAAAATTAAATTAAATTAAATTAAATTAAATTAAATTAACAACTTTCTTTTATGTTTAAGTTTAAACATTAACATTCTATCCATATAATAGGCTATCTGAATCATTTTTTATGGATACCGAGAAGGGATAATAATAATAATAATAATAAAGGTCAAATATTATTATTAAGGTAATTAAAATATAATAAGATAATTAAAATACGGCAAATAAATTAATAATATTCTGCCTTTTCATTTTATAATAATTTCTTTGTATTTTTTTTTTTTTTTTTTTTTGTATATAGAAAATGTGACAAAAATATTTGACAATTATTTATTACAAACAACAGCAAATGGGATTATTATTATTATGGACAGTCCAACATTAAATGTAAATAATAAAATAAAGTAAAATAAAATAATAAAATAAAATAAACAACTTGTTTTCTGTTTATTCTTTTCAGTTTAAACTTTAACATTCTATCCATATAATAGGCTATGCAACTCGTTTTTAATGGATACAGAGAAGGGATAATAATAATAATAATAATAATAATAATAAAGGTAAAATATTATTATTAAGGTAATTACAATAAAATACAATAAACAAATTAAAAAACAGTAAATAAATGTACCAACCTTAAAAAAAGTGGGACAAAAATATAAATAAATAAATATATATATATAAACAATAGATGGGATTATTATTATGGACAGTTTACAACATAAGATGAAAATAATCAAATCAAATAAAAAGAAAGGGATAATAATATTAATATTAATAATAAAAAAGGTAAAATATTATTATTAAGGTAATTATAATAAAATATAATAAACAAATTAAATTTACATGAAATAAAATAAACAAGTTGTGTTTTATTTATTTCAGTTTAAACTTAAACATTCCATCCATATGACAGGCAAATCATTTTTTTATGGATACCGAAAAGGGACAATAATAATAATAATAATAATAATAATAATAAAAAAGTATATTCTTATAGTATTTATTAAATATTAACAATAATATTTTAATATTAAATGTAAATTATATGAGTATTACAATTTTTTTATTATTATTAATTCATTTCAGTTTCACCTTTACCATTCTATCCACATAATATGCGAATCGGTTTTCACGGATACCCAGATGGGACAGACGCTACAAACCATACAGGCCCCGCCCATGGGCCTGTCGCAAATTGCAGGTGACAGCAAGATAATCTCAACCCCGACACAGTTGTGGTCGTTAAAACTATATTTTTTCCCCGATTTTGAAGTTACAGGGGATTGGTAGATATTTTGGCAGTGCTTTTAGTTTAATGAAAGTAAATCCGCGCACTCGTCGGGCTTCCGCAGTTCAAACGAACGTTCATGCTTATGGATGAGCATCTGTGCTAAAAACAAACGCTCAACTCAAGCCCACTTTCCTTTTCTAATGGTGTTGTTCGGATTTGACACTTTCACGAATGAGCGCAACGCTGATCTTAAGAGAAATGCAGGACGAATATAGCGTAGGATTCGTGAAGCAGATCCTTAGTTTGAATTTGGTGCCGAGGAAAAATGTCACCAACTGCGGGAGGAACGACACCTCTCTGTGCGATTTCTCCGGTGAGTGTTCACACTACAGCAGACATCAAACATCATTTCGATCGGCTCATGTCTGTACTACTATCAGACACTATTGTTGTGTTGTATGATTCGCACTGCACTGAAATGGTCAAGCTTTCAGACTGATAATGGGTTAGCAACTAATGCTAGTGTGTTAGCTTGTTCGGGTAATGTTAAATACGTTTGAAAGATTGTGTTTGCTAACATTATGGTGTAACTGAGAAATGGCGATGAATATATATCTACAGATAAATGTATTTGTCTGTTTATATGGCTGTCTGTTTTTCTGTATCTCTATTGTAGTTCTATCTTGTCTGTTAGTATATTAATAGATAAGAATACAGATTTATGTATCTGTCTATTTATCTTTAAACAGACAGAATGACAAGATATTCCTACAGACAGACATATATCTGTCATTCTAAATGTGGACAGACAGAACAACAAACATAACTTTATATATTACTACAGATAGACACATCTATCTTCCTATCTGTGGACATACAGAAGGATAGATATCTATCTATTTATCTATCTATCTTTAGACAGCTAGAATAACAGGTTCATACATGAGTTTCACAATTTGAGTTGAATTACTGAAATAAATGAACTTTACCATGACATTATAATTTATTGAGATGCACCTGTATATTACAACAGATATATAGAAAGATATCTAGCTATCTTCAGACAGGCAGAGCTACAGATATGACTATAGACAGACTATCTATCTGTCGTTTTCTCTATCTGTGGACAAACTGAAAGAACAACAGAGAGAATGACAGATGCGCAGATATCTATTTATTTAACTATCTGTCTTTATCTTTAGACAGACAGACATCTATCTGTCGTTCTATCTGTCTGAGGGTGATAGATATTGCTACAGATAGATAGGCAGATATCTATCTTTCTATCTATCTATCTATCCTTAGACAGGCAGAACAACATATTTACTACAGACAAGACATCTATCTGTCGTTCTATATATCTATCTGTGGACAGACTGACAGAACGATAGATAGGCAGACAGAATGAAAGATATTACTACAGACAGACATCTTTCTGTTGTTCTCTCTATCTGTCTGTGGACAGACTTACAGAACAATAGATGGGTAGATATCTATCTATCTGTCTATCAGTCTATCTATATCTGTCTATCTTTAGACAGACAGAATGCCATATTACTACAGACAGACTATCTATATCTATCCTCAGAGAGACAGCATGACAGATGTTACTACAGACAGACTAACAGACGTTCAGCCGAGAGACATTTATCTATCTCTCTGTTGTTCCGTCAATTATAATGTCTGTCTGTCTATTGACCTGTTGTTGTATCTGCATCCATCTCTCTACTTGTCTATCTATCGTCTTAAAGTTGTGTGATGGAAAAATGAAGTTAAATATTTAATTTATAATATTACAGGGTTGTATAATAACTAATGACGCTTTACTGCTAACAAACACATTAAGATCTTTTCTAAGGTTACGTGGGAGATGTTTATATCACAGGTGTGGGAAGGTTTGATAGACTGTTGGCTGATCTTCAAGCTTTGGATGTGTTATTGAATGTGAATGTCTTGCTTTGGCAGAGATGTGGTATGGGGTGTTCCTGTGGGCTGTTGTCTCCTCATTGGTGTTCCACCTGCCTGCTGCCCTCCTGGCTCTGGCAACCCTCCGGAGACATAAGATGGCACGATTTTTCCCAATCGGCATCCTGCTCATGGGTATCATCGGCCCACTGTTCGGAGGGGTTCTCACAAGTATGTAGCTTGTGTTTTTCTAGTTACATCTGAAATATGTTATAATGAATATAAAATGCATCTAGACAAGGGGTGTCAAATCCAGCTCTTGAAGGACCATTGTCTCGGAGAGTTTAGCTCTGACCCCAAACAAACACACTTGAACCAAAGTAATCAAGGTCTTCAGAATTACTACAGTCTTCAAGATACAGTTGAAGTCAAAAGTTTACATACACCTTGTAGAATCTGCAAAATGTTAATTATTTTACCAGAATAAGAGGGATCGTACAAAATGCATGTTATTTTTAATTTAATACTGACCTGAATAAGATATTTCACATAAAAGCCGTTTACATATAGTCCACAAGAAAAAAGAATATTTGAATTTATAAAAATGACCCTGTTCAATAGTTTACATGCACTTGATTGTTAGCTGTGAATCAATTAGGTAACAACACAGAATTTGTATTATTTCTTTTTTATTAGTGATAATTGTTCATGAGTCCCTTGTTTGTCCTGAACAGTTAAACTGCCCTTTTTCAACATTTTTGTGTATTTGAACCCTTTCCAACAATGACTATATGATTTTGAGATCCATCTTTTCACACTGAGGACAACTGAAGGACTTGTATGCAACAATTACAGAAGGTTCAAACAGTCACTGATGCTTCAGAAGGAAAAACGATGCATTAAGAGACAGGGGTGTAAACTTTGGAACAGAATAAAAGAATTCTTATTTTGCCTAAATATATATTTTTTTCATTTAGTACTGTGCTTCAGAAGCTACAGAAGATACTTACATGTTTCCCAGAAGACTAAATAATCCTGATTTTCAAATTCAAAACGTTTTCACCCCCGGCTCTTAATGCCTTGCTTCCTTAAAATGAACATTTTGCAGATTCTGCACAGTGTATGTAAATTTTTGACTTCAGCTGTATGTTGGAGCAAGTTGGAGCTAAACTCTGCAGGACATTGGCCCTCAAGGAAGAGGATAGATGTGTTGGTATTTCAACATTAATTTTGACATTTAATGACTAAATAGTCACACAATATTTTATTTGGATGCTATACCATATATAAATATAAATGTCTTACAGGTGCAGCCATAGCAGGAGTTTATAAAGCGGCTGGGAAGAGCATGTTCTCCTTGGAGGCCTTGGTGTTTGGAGTGGGACAGTCGTTGTGTGTTTTTATCATTTCCTTCTTCAGAGTGCTGGCTACCCTGTAGCATAGAGACACTGGCACACCAGGCTGCCATCACAGGGAGAGGAAGCGGTTCAGTCACCTGGGGGTCATATGCAAAACATGGAGGCCTTACTTCCCAAACAGTCCCAACAACTTGTTTCCTTTGATACAGAGCAACTGTATTTTTTCCAAACGGGTTTCTGATGAGTTCTTCGAGTAACATGGGACTTTTCATTTGGAAATGAAACATTACGAGCTACCTTTAAAGCAGAGCTAGCCTTGCGTTACAGGTGGAGTCATCTTGCACATGTATTTTGTTTGTTAGTTTCTTTTCATTTTCTTTCTTAACACTAAATTTGTCTTTTATAAGGTTTTGGATGAGGTAAAGATGTACATACTAAAGCCCATTCCAGCTTGCCCTTAAATTATGCTTGAGAGGAACAACCTGCATTCACTTTGCACTGATTATATGAATCCATTAGGCCAAAGGCTAGACATTTAAATTTGTTTCTTTTCCTCACAATGTTTTATATGTATTTTGCCTCTAATTGTGGGCATATTTGAAGAGATTAGTTGTTTGTGGACTTTGACATTATAATCGTTTCACAGCGTAAGATTTCCGTCTGGAGTGGCTTTTGTTGGTCAAATTACATATTTGTGACCTGTTTTTACATTCATTAAGAATTTGTTTTTCAAGTGGGCTCTGGGATTTGGCCTTTACATTGTTATTTCTGTATATATTAGAGTTAAACAATGTTGCTTTGACACTTATTTGCCCATAAGGTTCTGTATGTGGCAGCCTCACCTCTTATGCCTAACATGTGAATGTAATACAGATTTCAGCTGAATCCATCGTAGAATCACTTAAACCTTCACCAAAGAAATTATAACAATATTCACTATTATTTTTAAGTAGAGAAAGCTCATGTGGAAAGATCAAACGGAATTACTATAGAATGTACAAAATTATATCAGAATTAGAAACCCAAGTTTATGTACAGAAGTATATCAAATAAGACGCTTAGGTTGCAAAAAAAAAGTGTACACACATGTAGATGTTCCCCCTATCAGCAAGAGGTGTAATTCTGAAATAGATGATATGATCTTAACACACAGTAGAAGAGTTTTAGACTTATCTGAGGAATAATCACCCTGACGTCTAAACCAAACTTGTTTCTCAAATATCAGTTTCACTTTTCTTCAGCATACGCATTTGTAGACTTGTGTTCTCCCATATTACAAGCCCTCAGGAAGCTCTTGTGTTCTGGAAGTTTCATTCAAAGCTCGTGTGGTGTGAGTTAGTGTAAATCAGACTAATCTTTAATGATTGGAGCGCTAACATCAGTGGGACGCACTGAAAGCTATGCTTTATTCGTCTGAGCCTATGGTCTCTCAATTGCACAAATGGATTTATTTTTCTAAAGTCCAATCATTCATGGTGGAGTGACTGCTCATTGTTTTTGTGGTTTGTCTTTGATTGTATGGTCTTGAGAAATGGATTTACTCTTTACAACATACTTTCTGTTTGTTATTTTTTTTCTGGGCAAGTTTAATTTTCTTATTGTATAATAAGTGCCAATTGCTAGTATTTTCATGAAATAAAATGGTTTAGATTATAATAACACCACCTGGTTTTGCTGTTCTAATTTGCTGTCCTGTGGTTTTGGGTGTAATATGTTGGCCATGAAGCTAAATGTGTGCCTCAGACATATTAAAAAAATAGCTGAAAGACTAGTAAAAACAATTTGGTTGTGTTCCAAATGGAGGGTGGTTTACTCACGCCACTCTCATCTGTGGTTTAGTGCAGCTTCTGTGTTCTCCAGCACTTCTACACTCACAGATGGCTCTCCTGTGTTCTTTTAACATTCACCGGCCAAATAGCACAACCGCCACTTGCTGTGTATTGGAGGGAGTAACATGCTGTAGAAACACACGTGGAATGATGACTCAAATAATGTGGGCTTTTCTGCTAACAGAGGCCTGGTTCTGTATTGGAATAAAAGGACACTATAACAAGTGAAACGAGTTATTTTTAAATACAGGAGAAATATTACCATAACATATTTAGAATAACTGATTTTTGTGTTATTAGTTAGCATACTTATCTTAAATATAAGCATTTGGCTGGTATTTGTGATATTATTTGACCCAAAAAGACAACCAAAATGAGTGTCATCTGCAATCTCAAACATGACATTTAGCCTTTACAGATGTGGTTTACTTTTCAACAGCAGGCATGAAGCTATTTCATAAAATAAAATCTTAAAGTCTGTGTAAAGTCAATTTTGAGAATTGTTTCTAAACACTTTACAAATGTTAGAAATGCATTGCTGAAACATGCTACAAAGACTGTGAACTATGTAGTACTTAATTGTGAAATTGAACGTTTTTCACCGTTTTCATGTTCAGGATTTTTTGGGCGGGGTTAAATCATGACTCGATGACGAAACCTCGTCATAATCTAAAAACCACGCCCATGGGGGGGGGGAGCAATCCAACGCTCTGACTTTGTATTGCGGGAAGCTGCTACAAGTGCAGTAAACAAGCTAAAAACTCAGAACTACGTTTTTATAAGCTGTCGTCCCAAAAAAAGGACACAAAAGTAGAGCGCAACGTTACTAGAGAACTGCGCCCGCTGGCGGGAAACTTAATCGGCGACAGTAAACATTCATTATATTTAACCATGTCAAAGGATTATTTCACTGATTATTTCAGTGCTTCTTTTCCTTACCTTCCGTTTGTTGGAGAAATGATCCAACTGAATGGACCAACGTGAAATACCTTGACACCTACATCTATTTGTGTAAACGCTCGTGTTTTTTTTTTTTTTGTTTTTTTTTTTGGAGTCTACTTATAAAAACGTAGCTCTATAGAGACAGAGCACCTTTAGGCCACGCCCACACCGGGGGGAAACAATCGAACGCTCTCCATTGACTTTGTATGTTTTGCGGGAAGCTAGTCATTTCTGACTTATAACAAAAAACAGAACATTGTCTAAAAGCTGCTATGTGACAAGGTGTACAGGAAATAAGCTAAAAAAAAAAACACACAGAACTACGTTATATAAGCTGTCAATCCCAAAAATGAGCATTTAAGGGCACAAATAGTTGTAGATGTCAGAGTATTTTACCTTGGGTGATCCAACTGGATCATTTCTCCAGCAAAAGGAAGGTAAGGAAAAGAAGCACCGACATAAACTTAAAATTTAGTTTTTCAATATATATCCTCGTCTCAAAAGGTAGTGAAATAATCCTTTGGCATGGTTAAAAATAATGAATATTTACTTAACCGATTAAGTTTCCCGCCAGTGGGCGTAGTTCTCTAGTAATATGACACCTTGCGCTCTACTTAGTCCTTAAACGCTAGTTTTTGGGGTCGACAGCTTATAAAAACGTAGTTCTGTGTTTTTTAACGTGTTTACTATACACCTTGTCAAATAGCAGCTTTTAGACATTGCTCTGTTTTTTGTTGTAAGTCAGAAATGACACGGAGGCAGCTTCCCGCAAGACAAAGTCAATGGAGAGCGTTGAATTGTTTTCCCCCCGGTGGGCGTGGTTTTCAGATTATGACGTGTGTCACTCTGTAGTCTATGGTGTACAGTCGTGTACAGTAAACAAGCTAAAAAACACAGAACTACGTTTTTATAAGCTGTCGACTCCAAAAGCGTTCAAGGACACAAACAGTTGTAGATGTCAAAGTATTTCAGGTTGGGCCATTCAGTTGGAACGAACTGTTTTGTACAGCTGAAATGGACGCTGATGAGAATATTTAAAGGGTACATAACATGAACAGCATCACCTAATCTCATGTTAATCCTGAGTACCTATAGAGTAGTAATGTATCCTTAATATCTCCAAAAAGTCTTCAGTTTTATTATATTTATAAAAGAAAAATACAGCTTTCCGATTTTCTCCGGAAAAAGCCGAACTTCTGGAGGCGCGCCGTGGGCGGAGCTAAATTCGACGATCACTTGCGCTGGGATTGCCAATAAAACAGACATTTGATGTTGTTTCACTTACCATCTGCAGTTCTGAATCATTACCGGGATCTTTTATAGGTGGGACCACTCCATCTTTCAGTATCAAACAATGTGCAAATCCAGCGTCAAACTGATCCTCGTATATGCTGCCCCGGAAAAAGGAACTGCATCCACTGTTCTCGTAACGCTGGGTTCTTCAGGAAGCTGAGCAAAGTTATCTTTGCCTTACAACCATAACCACACTTCTTTAGAGACTTTCTTCCCGAATGAATCCCTTGCAGAGTGCAGCCGAATGAAGCACGTTGATGGTGCGTTCTTTCTCACGGTCTGGTCGACGTTATCACCGGCGCCACGGACGTGCTTTTCCGGGAGTTCCACCACCGATTGCGTCATTAATGCCACGATCGAAAAAATTCAGCCGAAACTTGTACCAACCCGGAAGTAAGATTTTCGGCAAAGAAATTCTCTGTTATTTGTCCAAATTATCCAAATGTTTTAAACTTTGGCCATGTTTAGCATGAGAATCAAACTCTTTAACACTGTAAACAACTCTGAATATACGAAACACCATTGTACCCCCCCTTTAAAGCATTCGGATTTCTTTTTACTGATTTCAGGTCAGTAATAAGGGCAGTATTAAGACTATTTTTGATGTAGGTTTAGTGCACAGGTGCTAAATTATGACATAAATTATAATAAATTATGACATTTTCAACAGTTAATTCTACTCCAAAGTCCCAAAATTGACAAAACGACTTACAGTTGTTTTAAAGGTATAGTTCACCTAAAAATTCTGACTTTGTTTACTCACCCTCAGGTTGTTTTAAAGCTGTTTGAGTTTCTTCTGTTGAACACAAAAGAACATATTTTGAAGAATGTTGGTTGTCAAACAGTTGATCAAATTTCATGATATGGAAAAAATTTGCTCTTCACCTTATTTGTTCCATAAGAGTGGGCGCGGCTTCCGGTCTTGATAGCATCCAGCTATTTTTAGCTGCACAAAACAACTCGTTTTGCTGCTTGATATGGCAAATGGTTGTATCCTACCAAACTATTTTAATGTATTATATTAATTATAAACACACTGGTTTGTAGGGCACATCATTTCGCCGTTTACTGCATATTGTTTTACTTATTTCCTATAGCGGCTAATGAACCAGAAGTCTCGCCCATAGCCTTATCTTGCGTTGAAGAATAAGGTACATGAAGTCAATGGTTAATGTCAACTTTTTTTATAATTGTTTTCTTTTGTTTTACTAGCATTCTTCAATGTTTTTTTTTTTTTTTGAGTGGACTATCCCCTTAAGTTGAATCAAATCCCTGCCAAGTGTTTATTGTTGCCAAACTTAATTCGAGTTGAGCTGTGTTACTGAAAAAGGTAAGAAAGACAAGCATGTTCAGATCCATGAAAAAAAGCCTGGACTCGTAATGACACAACAGAATTCACTTTTTAATCATTATTAACAAGTATAGGTTTCGATTTGCTCTTTTTTTGTTTTGTTTTTTAAACGCATTTGTTCATAATTCATTCTTTTGTACATAATCTGGCGTGCAAGGCAAAGGTACACATGATAGAAAATAGATTTGCGCAGGGTCAGTCCATGTGTGTCTCAGGTGAGGGGGATTCAGTTCTTTGGTCTGATGTTTCTCCCTGCGTTGTGTGCTCCTCTGAGACTGTCTCCCCCCTCTCCTGGTTGGTCACTTGCTCGCTGAGCCCAGATGGGCTCTGCTCTGATTGGCTGTCTGTGACTGTTGTGCTGTCCATCTCATCGACTTGTCCAGTGCCATCTTCCTTCTGCCCAGATTTCGCTGTGAATGCACATGATGGGCACGTAAGCAAAATGTCGAATTGAAATACTGCACAAACTATATATATATATATATATATATAAGGTCCTTTTATAAAGAGTTTGGTGCATAATATCTAATGCAGACTATAGAAACTATAGACTATAGTCATATTGAAATTGTATAGAAAGAGCTATATAGGTATATTCTTCTGATGGTGTTGGAGTAGAGTTAATCTCTTCCTCCACTCACCTTCCTCACCCTCTGGTAAATCCTCTGAGCAGGGCGTCAGTTCCCCCAGGTTCACTCGCTTCCGCCCTGGTGACCTCTGCCGTCTTGGCAGCGCAGCCTTTAGCTCTAAGAGAGGCCATAATAACAACTGCCATTATTGAAATGTGACTTACAGTAAATTTGTTGCTTTCAGAACAAAACAGCAACCACTACACACAGAAAGGGATGTATTTTATGTTTTAAAGACCCTATGAAATCATGTCTTCTAGCTTCTGAAATGTGTCTTTTAGCTTTGAATTCATATACACTACCAGTCAAAAGTTTTTTTTAGATTAAGATTTATGGTTTTTAAAGAAGCCTCTTCTGCTCACCAAGCCTGCATTTATTTGATCCAAAGTACAGCAAAATCAGTAATATTGTAAAATATTTTTACTATTTAAAATAACTGCTTTCTATTTGAATGTATTTTAAAATATAATTTATTATTTTGATCAAAGCTACATTTTCAGCGTCATTACCTCAGGCTTCAGTGCCATGATCCTTCAGAAATCATTTGGCGATTTGCTGTTCAAGTAATATTTATTAGTATTAGTATTATTATCAATATTTTAAACAGTTAAGTAATTTTTTTCAGGATTCTTTGATTAATTGGAAGATCCACAGATCAGCATTTATATGAAATAAAAAGCTTTTGTAACATTATACACGTTACCATTCAAAAGCTTGAAGTCAGTATAATTTTTTGGGGAAAGAAATTATAGAAAAGGTTGCTTTAAATTAATCAAAAGTGGTGATAAAGACATTTATAATGTTACAAAAGATTTATATTTTAATAAATGCTGTTCTTCTGAACTTTCTTTTCATCAAAGAAACCTGAAAAGATTCTACTCAGCTGTTTTTTTGTAACATAGTAAAAATAATAAATGTTTTTTAAACAGCAAATCAGAATCTTATCTTATCCAACACTGATCACAACGTGCACAAAATATTATGCAGCAAGTGTTTAAACATTTATAATATGAGCAAATTTCTTGAGCACCAAATCAGCATATTAGAATGATTTCTGGAGGACTATAAGACACTGAAGACTGGAGTAATGGCTGCTGAAAATTCAGCTTTCTATCACAAGAATAAATTAAATTCTAAATGTATTCAATTAGAAAACAGTTATTTTTAAAATGCAATAATATGTCACAATTTTACTGTATTTTTAATTAAATAAATGTAGCCTTAATTCAATTTTTCTATGGTAGTATACAGTATCTCACAGAAGTGAGTACACCCATCACATTTTTTGTAAATATTTTATTATATCTTTTCATGGGACAAGAAATGACACTTTGCTACAATGTAAAGTAGTGTACAGCTTGTATAACAGTGTAAATTTGCTGTCCCCTCAAAATAACTCAACACACAGCCATAAATGTCTAAACCACTGGCCACAAAAGTGAGTACACCCCTATGTGAAAATGTCCAAATTGGGCCCAGTTAGCCATTTTCTCTCCCTGGTGTCATGTGACTCGTTAGTGTTACAAGGTCTCAGGTGTGAATGGGGAGCAGGTGTGTTAAATTTGGTGTTATCACTCTCACTCTCTCATACTGGTCACTGGAAGTTCTACATGGCACCTCATGGCAAAGAGCTCTCTGAGGATCTGAAAAAAAGAATTGTTGCTCTATATAAAGATGGCAGGGCTATAAGAAGATTGCCAAGACCCTGAAACTGAGCTGCAGCATGGTGGCCAAGACCATACAGCGGTTTGACAAGACAGGTTCCACTCAGAACAGGCCTCGCCATGGTCGACCAAAGAAGTTGAGTGCACGTGCTCAGCGTCATATCCAGAGGTTGTGTTTGAGAAATAGATGTATGAGTGCTGCTAGCGTTGCTGCAGAGGTTGAAGGGGTGGGGGGTCAGCCTGTCAGTGCTCAGACCATACGCCACACACTGCATCAAATTGGTCTGCATGGCTATCGTCCCTGGAGGAAGCCTCTTCTAAAGATGATGCACAAGAAAGCCCGCAAACAGTTTGCTGAAGACAAGACTAAGGACATAAATTACTGGAACCATGCCCAGGGCCGCATTAACATTATAAGGGGCCCCTAGGCTTTACCTCTTGAAGAGGCCCATTCTTCAACAAGAACTAGTCTACATTCACTCAATGTTGATAATCACAAAGCACAAGTCGTCAGCCTTTAATTTTGCAGTAATAAATGCCATTAACAAAACATCCAAACCTAAAGTTCTGTCATATATAATATATACAAATATCACTGCATGTGCACTACACACATGTACATAGTCGGACATATTTTACACAGATATCTAAAAATGTGTAGCATGTGTTGACGTTGGTTAAATTCATTATGAACTGTTAGGAACAATGTAGGAAGATAAATTAGTGAAGGTAAATATACATTTTCACAAAACAGTCTATGCACTTCTGATTTACCTTCACAGATATGTCTTTCTGCTTGTGGATCTTTGCAGTTTTTAAATTATTAATTTACCTTGATAACAGACAATTACAAAATAGGCCTATGAAAAAAATGGAATTAGCAGTTCTTCTAATCTAATTTACAGAAGCATTTAAGTAAGAATAATACAGCAATTAAATAATTAAATGTAAGTATAATCATTGCATAATATTTAGTGTATTATTTACATTTAATAAAGCTACAAAAATTATCCAGTGAAGAGCAGTGAGTAGCCTAATTCCCTCTTTTCTTTCGCTTATCTAAACTGATAAATAACAGATTGGAGATTAAAATAATAGCAGATTTGTCTAATTTTAAATGAATGCTAAAAACTGAGATGAAAAAATTTACTTCAGCGAGAAATGTACTTTTACTACGGTAAAATAAATATTCCGCGATATCTTCAAAAGGCTTTTGAATTTTGAAGTTTTTTGTCTGTATAATGTTGCTATGGCAACTAGTAAATACCATAAATTTGGTTATGCTAGCATGTGTGGAAATATTTAAACCATGCGTGTTATAACTAACCCCGCGCTACCTTATATTATATAAAGATCAAGATCATTCGAATCTAATCTTGTTTTAATTTCAAGCACGTTCCGCATTAGTTTCTCATTTATGCATATTCTTTTCGTAAAAAAATGAAATGTGCCCAAATACCTTGCTTTAAGAAAAGTTTATTATCTGGTAGAGATTATCTGGAAACATCAGACGTTTTAAGTGCTTTGCTTACAAAGGCGTAAGCAATTTTTCTTTATTTATATAGCCTATAACAAGACTTTCTTGTAATAAAACATTAGTACATTAATATATATGATACGACCATGGTGTAGTGTGGGGTATACGGCATATACCCACTTCATCAGTGCGCTGTGAGTATACCCACTTCTAAATTCCATTTGATGCGCATCATTCAGTAGGGTCCTGCATTAGCCAAGATCATGACAGTCCACTACATAGCTAATTCAATCGAATGTGAATAAATGCAAATATTCCTTAAAAACATCCATAACACGGTGATGTGGTCAGGACGTGGCGCCGGATAACACCAGCTTCCTTTGAAATAGGTGCCTGATGCGCCCGCGACCGCTCGGTTCCTCCACCCAAGTCAGAGGATGCCGGCGGATTTTTTGGCAGTTTTTCTCCTTTCTGATGGCTGACACTTCTCGCTCTGGACTTGCGACGCCCGCACGTGCATTCAAAGCAAACCGATAAAGCGTAATTTTAAGGGAACAGTCAACTCATTATAAAATGCGATTACAGTATTTTCCGGGATCACCGGGGCCCCCTCAGCCGGGGGCCCTGGGCTTAAGTCCAGATAAACCCGTGCATTAATGCGGCCCTGACCATGCCCTGCGGTTTTATGATAAACTTATTTAGTTCAGATGGTGTTAAGCGTGTGTGGCGGCAACCAGGTGAGGAGTACAAAGACAAGTGTGTCTTGCCTACAGTCAAGCATGGTGGTGGGAGAGTCATGAGTGCTGCCGGCACTGGGGAATTACAGTTTATTGAGGGAACAATGAAAGCCAACATGTACTATTACAGGCCATTCAGAGACTGGGCCGCAGGGCTGTATTCCAACATGATAATGACCCCAAACACACCTCCAAGACAACCACTGCCCTGCTAAAGAAGCTGAGGGTAAAGGTGATGGACAGGTCAAGCATGTCTCCAGACCTAAACCCATTTGAGCATCTGTGGGGCATCCTTAAATGGAAGGTGGAGGAGCGCAAGGTCTCTAACATCCACCAGCACCATGATGTCGTTATGGAGGAGTGGAAGAGGACTCCAGTGGCAACCTGTGAAGCTCTGGTGAACTCCATGCCTAAGAGAGTTAAGGCAGTGCTGGAAAATAATGGTGACCACACAAAATATTGACACTTTGGGCCCAATTTGGACAACTTTCACTTAGGGGTGTACTCACTTTTGTGCCTATCGGTTTAGACATTAATGGCTGTGTGTTGAGTTATTTTGAGGGGACAGCAAATTTACCCTGTTATACAAGCTGTACACTCACTACTACATTGTAGCAAAGTGTAATTTCTTCAGTGTTGTCACATGAAAAGACATAATAAAATATTTACAAAAATGTGAGGGGTGTACTCACTTCTGTGAGATGCTGTACATGCTAGTTGACACCAAAAAGTTGTATAACAAAATCTGTCTAATTAAATGCACTCTAGTGTGATAATGTCCATTCTTCTAATAATACCTGACTGGTAATAACATTAGCACAACATCTTCTTCAAAACATCGCTCTCATATTACATGAATAGGATTATTCAGAGCGCTGTTTAGAAACACGTGAATGTGAATGCAACTGACATATTGTGAGTGACAGGTATGAGACATCAGAGGCTCACCCTCAGGGTCAAGTATGGCAGCGTGTTGGAGGAGAGAGTCCTCGTGGACAGACACGGCACGCCGCTGGGGAGAGGGCTTCATGCGGGGCCGTGGTATAGGGAGGGTCTCTATGAGAGGAAACACGGTAAGACTGTGTCTGTTCTTATAAAAGACATGAATTTAATACAGCACAGGGTCTCTGGGGCTGTTTTATGCCTTTTATTAGATAGGATAGAGAGGATTGACAGTGGGAATGAGGAAAAATTGGGAAACAATACAGTCGGGAGTGTATGATCTACCACTGTGCCACAGATATGAACATCACATATCTGGATGTATGGATGTAGGGTGGAACTTGAATGAAAATAAAGAGGAAAAAAAGTTGCACTGCTTACTGTCCACCGAAAATGCTGACACATACACAAAACTTGATACCACCAGGGGATGTTCAGCTTATCACATTATCACAATATTCATATTCTCAGTTATGTGGTTATTGTGCTAAGATAACATTTGGAGCTACAAAGAGTATTTTGGACCAACACTCAAAGAATGAATGCATTTTCATCAGGGCCCATTTGATGCATTGCCCTCACAAGCATTGAATTACATGACTGATGGGACACGGCTAACTGAATTGTGTTTGGCTGAGCCCTGGAAGAGCCGGCAGTCTCTGAGAGCTTTGAGATCTGCCATCGAGGGATGTGTTGAATGAAAACAGACACTAGTTGAGTCATTATGTGGCCCTACTTTAGCGTTATAAATTTGTTTAGACAGTGATGGATATCATAGAGGCTGAGCGTGAGAGCATGCAGGAGACAAAGTGAAAACAAGAAACAGAATAGAAGATAGATAAGGTGTCAAACAGTTAAGGGATGTTTATTTAAAATTACTTTAAAGGAACCGGCTCATTGGAGTCATTCATTTTGAGAATCAGACTACACTGGTTGTGCTGTGTGTTTCTGATTCACCAAGAAGAACTGATGATGTGCTATGTTTTAAGTGTTCTGATGTGGAACAGACAATTAAATCACTAATTTACTAATCATACACCATGAACTTTCACTGTATGGAAACAAAAGTTGTTCTGCTGAAAAAATTAGCATATTAAAGCAACATTCGAAAATACGTGGGTGTTTTAGTGCCACGTAAAAAAAAGATTACAAGATTAAAGTCGTAATATTTAATATTATTTGTAATCGAAATTATAAGAGTAAAGTCTAAATATTTTGAAGTTTTATTTTGATTTTATTGTCGAAATATTTCAACTTTATTGTCAAAATTACAAGAATTAATTTGAAGCAATTACGAGATTAAAGTTATAATATTTTGAGAATATATTCTAACCTATTGCGCATGCAAATGGGCCGGATAACTTATGTTAACGGAATGAAAGATTGGATGCCACAGACAAAACGAATGTTTCATTGTAGTCAAAAAGACAACTGATTCACATGAATACAGCGATCTGTCACGCCACATTAAAGACCAAGAAAAACACATTATTGCAAGACAAACTGTTTGTATTTCGCTATAAAACTGACAGATTTTGAAAGCTGAGACTAGAGACTAGTGGGTAGCTGGCGCACTACAAATATGTCTAATGAATGCATTCGAAGACGTGAAATATTATTTCTAAGCACACTGTCCCTGCGAGTATAACACATGGTATGATTTCTACTAATAATCACACATATATTCAAATAAATTCCAATCTGGGTCTTTTGCATGCACAGGCTATACTCTCAAAATATTTTAACTTTAATTGCTATGATTTCATTCTCGTAATTTTGACTTTATTCTCGAAACATTTAGACTTTATTCTCATAATTTCAACTTTATTCTCCAAACATTTCAACTTAATTCTCATAACATGTCAACTTTAATCTCGAAATTTCGTCTTTATTGTCAAAACCTTTTCGACTTTATTCTCGTAATAAAGACTTTTTCACAAAATATTTCGATTTTATTCTCAAAATATTTTGACTTTATTCTCAAACTATTCGATTTTAATCTCGTAATAATTAAATTTTATTTGTTTTAACATGGCACAAAAAGTTTCCTTGATCTTTTGACATTTAAGAGCTCATTGTACTATAAGTAACAGAACTCAAAAACTTTCTTTCTGTGAAATGTGCAATAGTGTGTAATAGTGTGACACAATAGTGTGTAAACACTGCCTCTGCAGAAAAAGATTAACACCTGCTTCTAAATCACTTCCTGTTTAGCCCTGCCCACCGATTTGTTCCTGTGGTGCAAATAGCAAGAGCGGTAAACAAAAGTCTAAGTAGAAACCAGGCGATAAAGATGGCTCCAAAGACAAAAAGATGCTGTGCAGTGTCAAGTTGTGGAAAAACAGTCTTTGCATTGCCTTCCTTCTCATCCCAACAGTAAGAAAGAGTGGATGAACTTTAGTTTTAATGAAGATCCAGACCACATCAGTAAGAACATTCATTTACAAACAAGGCCCCATTTTTGACATGGGATTTTAAGAAAGACTGAATCTGAAAGACAATGCTGTGTCAACTGTATTGGATCCGACAGTAATGTCACACCACACAAGTGTGAGTAACTGTTGTTATTACGTGGTCTCTATTGCTTTGACTGTTATTACAGATTGTTTGATATATACTGAGTATTTATGCGTTCATCTAAGAAGGATGTAGGCTGCCAAACATACACAACTGTTAGCCAATTATAGCAGTGGGCGTATACTTCCGAGTCTACAATCCGCCATGCATATTCAAACAGAGCGTTCTGATGAGGAGGGTTAAAAACAGGACAGAAAATAGCCTATTACTTCAAAATTATTATGTTTTTTTATTTAAAATTCTTGATTGGATCATAAGTGCACATCGGAGAACACTACAAAATAATAAAAAAAGGCAGTGACCCCTTTAAAAACATAAACTGGCCCCATCATCCCCATTAGACTGACAGGGAGGCAAACCTTCAGTGACGGATTGTGCTCTCTCTGATCGCTCTCTGATATCCGTTCTTAGAATCCTCCGTGGTGAGGGGGCTGGGGGCGTCTCTTTGCGAGGAGATGGAGTGGGAGGCTCTTTCTCCTGAGGCTGGGATACCTCGGATATCTCTGCCTGACCATCCTGAGAGGGGCTGGGGAGCTTGGGACTGGGCGTGGCCGTCCTTGCTGCCTCACTACCGGGAAGCAGAATGGGCTTCATGGCCGGTTTAGGGGGCAACGGGCCTATGGGACGCTCTGGAAGTTGCGGCCTTTCTGTACGGTGGAAGTCCGTAACACTCTGGGTTACTCGGGTTGGTCGCCTGGTGTCTGAAGAAAATGAAGTATTTTCTAAATGCATGTAATTTTATTTCAAAATGTCAAGTCAATCTTTCAGATCTTCTCTCTGTTGATGTACAGTTGAAGTCAAAATTTTACACACACCTTGCAGAATCTGCAAAACGTTATTTTACCAAAATAAGAGGGATCATACAAAATGCATGATTTTTTATTTAGTACTGACCTGAATACGATATTTCACATAAAAGATGTTTACATATAGTCCACAAAAGAAAATAATAGTTGAATTAATAAAAATGACCCTGTTCAAAAGTTTACATACACTTGATTCTTAATACTGTGTTTATACCTTTTGTTTAGTGATATTTGTAAATCAGTCCCTTGTTTGTCCTGAACAGTTAAACTGCCCACTGTTCTTCCGAAAAATCCTTCAGGTCCCACAAATTATTTGTTTTTTCAACATTTTTGTGTATTTGAACCCTTTCCAACAATAACTGTATAATTTTGAGATCTTTTAAAAACTGAGGACAAATGAGGGACTCATAAGCAACTATGACAGAAAATTCAAATTCTCACTAATGCTTCAAAAGTAAAAACGATGCATTAAGAGCCAAGGGTGTAAACTTTTGAACAGAATGAAGTTGTGTATATTTTGTGTATTATATCTTTTTTTTTTAGTACTGCCCTTCAGAAGCTACATAAGAAGAACATGTTTCCCAGAAGACAAAATAAGTCAAATTTACTCTTAAATTCAAATTCAGACCTTTCTTCCTGTCACTACGTTTCATTGTAACTTGTGCCTTGCTATGCTGCAAATGACTGAAGCTGAGTGATTCCTTTCTTACCTGATGAGGTGGACATTGTGCGGGGTTTCATAAATGTAGGCGGTGGCTCAGGTTTGTCGAGTATTGCTCCTAAAAAGCAAGCACAGTGTACTCAAAAACAGAGAAAACGGCAAAAATGCTCCACACAAAATCTATGCTGAGCTGTGCTAATGCATAAGCATAAATACACTGCAAATAGCTTAAGGATAAGGATTTTATGGCCAAACCTGGAGACAGTGAAACTGCCTTTAAATTGGATTTAACACAGTGCTGCAAGATATTCTTGTTGTTTGCTTGTTTTAATCATAGCATTATGTGCAGACATATACCCTTTTGCTAGACTTACAAATATGTATATATATATATATGAGTCGGGGGTGGCGGAGCGTTTCCTCAGAGGAGGCAAGGGAGGCAGTGTCTCCTCAAAATATAGGATGAGAAAAAATTCATAGTACAAAAATAAAACAAAGTGTATAAATCACTTGTTTTCTAAAGAAACTTTGCCCACCAGTGAAACCAGCAAGTAAAGATATTATGTGAGTCCGCATCTCTCTCTCGCCTCCACTGAGCCCATTAAGTTTTAACAGACCCCCTAAAGCATGCAGGGAATTTGGTGGGGGGTAATTAAGAATGAATGGGGAAACTCTTGTGTTCATGCACGTTTGTGAATCAGTCTGAATGATATATAATATATATAAGATATATATATATAATCGCGTTAATGGGAAGACTCCCATTAACGCCCTAAGACAAAGACTTAAAATGGCATGAAAACATAATCTGTTGGAGTTTTTAGTGAGTAATCAGCTTAAATAGATACATAAATGCATATATTAAAATAATTATCCATGTCTGATTATTTAAAAGCATTTCAACAACATGAGAAGCACACATGGGCCACAATGTCATGTGACTCTCTAGCAGGCACACCTGAAACCCCAAGCAGAAACACTGAGATCACCACTGTCAAAACACTGATGTGCTGACGCAGCACTACCAATGCGGCAAATTCTCACATCCCAGCTCGGAGGTCTACATACTATAGCTGAGAAATGTGTCTTACCCTCAGAGTTGGCTTTCCTCAGCTCCTCATCCTTGCTCTGTAAGAGGATAACACTGGTTTAAATAAGATGCCACGTGAAGTAAGTGTATAATCTCTAATTCACCCAAAACCTTTCTCACATTAAGAATAAGAGATGATTTTGATAATGCGGTTTTAGCAAAGTAAGTGAATAATACTGGGGGCAAGGTGTTTTTGGCTGAAATTAGCATTTTTCAATAACAGTAACTTGTTTATGACCATTAATAAAGTTTAAAAGGTCTTCTGAGAACAGAGTCGTTCAATCAATTTGGTTCAAAAGGGTCAAACCAGTCAAACCAAAAAGTATTCAGACACCAGATATAATTTTTAATATTTTTTTTACTAGTGGAAAAAGGACACTGTAGTTCATTTATGTAAGTGAGGATAGCAAAATAAAGTAAACTGTGACATATTATACCTAAAAATTCTACATACAGTGGACTACCGGTAAAATTATTCAGACACTTTGACCTGACCATGTTTTGCCTAAGTGTTTTAATTGTTTTTTTTACATCAGAGACTCAACACTTGTTTGGTAACTGGTCAACAAAGTGTTGATAGTTGTGTAAATATTGTCATACTAACAGTTGTCTGAATTTTTGGTTGACTGTAATCCATTGCATACCTTTCTATTCTGACACAGTTTAACTTTAAGTTCTTGTCATATTTTATTACCATTTTCAAAACTATAGCGAATAAACTGTGATAATGTGAGAAATGTTGAAGGTGTCTGAATACATTTTGGTTTGACTGCATGTTTTTCAAATGGCAAAGACCTAATACCCCAGAATGAAAATCCGAAGCATGAAATACCCACACTTACCTGGCTCTGTTTGGTGTCAGTAGGAGATGTTTTGGTGACTCCCATGCGATGAAGCATGACATGGAGACGCTGTTCAAAGCTGGACGAGCTCTCTGAGGCATGTTTCTAGACAATGACCCGAGAAATTAGCTCTTAGAAAATGTTTGTACAAACAGCACAAGAAACATTTCTATCAATATTTATTCTAGGAGCTTTCAGAGCACTTTCAGCCATACATTAAATTGTGACAAGGAACCTCTAAAACTGACAGCGCCTTCTCATCCAAAGGGATTTTGGATCAGCGACCAAACTATTTTATACTGACTCAATGTTTTCAGCATTAGCTGACAGAAATCATATTATGCAACAGCATATGCTGCACAAAAAACAATTTCAGCATTGTGTTTATACAGTGTTTTAGATGTGCTGATATTAAATCACACCCATATTCACACTGTGACAACTGCACTTCTGACACATTTATATATAGAGTAACGACAGTCTAGGTCAAAGACTGCTTGAAAACAAGAAAATGTGACAAAAGAAATGCAGTTCACACATAAAGTGACTCAATACATGCTGTCACAGCAACAAAAAAGCAGTTTTTTACATGGCCATGGTTTTCTTTGTGTGTACATGAACATGGTAAATAATCATTACCATGATACGGTATTTATCAAAGTATCAGGGTGCCACTGATACTGTAGTACTACCACAGCAACAGTTAGGCTACTCACAATTACTTTGTGTCGTGGTGCCATCTAATTTTATATTCTTTGCAAACAACTTAGTTGCAGATAAGACACACCAGCTTTGCATTCACAAAACTAGGTAGGATGAACACATAGCCTAGTTGTCTTTCCATTCTTCTTTGTATGCCCTGTTTTCGCTGTCAGCTTTCCTCTTTAGACATTGATAGTGCCATTTTCTCTCACCAGCTAGCTTAAATGTTAACATCAATCTGCACCAGTGGTTTAATTTGTAAGTTGTTGTTTTCGTTGTACTGTAACAGCTCACCACCAGCTACAAAAGACACTGTAAGAGTCTGTCACAGGCAATTCTAGCTGCATTTTTTTTTATCAATTAATTCCTTAAATTATCCTTTGACTATGTTTTGGCCTGCCATCTAGTGGCAAAACATTTTATTTGGCCCTTGGGATGCTCATTTTGACTGGTTAACCGTTATCCAACCAAAAGAAATTTGACCTATTAATACAATCAGTTAAACGGTTTAAAGGTCTTGTATTTATTTATTTTTTTAGTAATTTATCTTTTTTTTTTTTTATGTTTGCTGGATGGTTAAAATAAAGAATAAAACAGAGAGAAAAAAAGATAAATCGCTTAGGCCTATAATGTTAAGTTGCATTTTATTATTAGGCGACACATTCAAAAATAACGTTAGACCTGATGCCGACGCGAAATGTTTACAAACACTACAAACATAGGCTATTTTATTTCCCCTCACTCCACAAAAAAAAATCCTTTCAATTTAAGAGTATTCAGAAAAGAAAAAGAATAAAAAATATAAGAAGCTAGGCTATATAAACGACAAGCCGTTTTCGAGATGTATTTGAACGCCAAAATATTATTTATGTAAACCTTTTGTACTTCACTCATTCCAATATCCACATAAAACAAATTGTTTGGCATAATATCACAGCAGTAGGCCAGGCCTTCGATGATAACGATTAAGCAATATGTTTGGCTGACTGTATTTTATTATTATAATGAAAGGGCTGCAACGGTGGAAACGACTCCTTCTAGTCATACAGATAATCGAAAATGCAAACGGTTTTGTGTACATTCAATTTGTGTACATTCACAATAAAAACAAATCTTTGTACTTTCTAAAATAAAGAAAAAAGAGAATGCCGCTTTCAACCGTCTTCTTTTCACGCAGCACAAACATGAACCAAAACTCTGCATATAGCTCCTTGTTGTATATTTTTTTTCTTTCATTTGGTTAAGTAAAAATATTTATCGTATAGGCCTATTAATTCATTATATATATATATATATAGCCTAGCTTTAGGCTATATGTTTTTCTCCATTCGCAGAAGTGGTACAGGTGCATGACGTGAATCCCTAATGTTCTGTTGCTTGCTGCTTTTTGCGCATGTAAAATGAATCACAGGAAAATAAATGTTGGTTTTTTTAACGGGTCACAGACACTTATCCTTTCTAACTGAATTAAATTCTCATTTAAAATAATCTTGTCATGTAATGGTTAATAATCGGTTAACGGCGTCGGCTGTCGGTTAGGAAAAATAACTGAAATGAACATCTCTATTTGGCCGGATGCCAAACTTACTTGCCGACCAGTGCACTAGCTCGTCTTCACACATTACGTAATGCGTGAAATCGCACATTGCAGAGCTAGTGCAAAACGAGCATTTGTGGTTAAAAAGTATATAAAATGTAATTTGGTCAGTAAGACCCTTATTCCTCAACTGGGATTGTGTAAAGCCCTTTGAAGCTGTACTGAAACAGCATTTTGGACCTTGGCCACCAATGAAGTCTACCATATGGAAAAATCCTAGAATGTTTTCCTCAGAAACCTTAACTTCTTTACGATTAAAGACAGAAAGACATGAACATCTTGGATGACATAAGGGTAAGTAAATCATCAGGAAATTTTCATTCTGGAGGTGAACTAATCCTTTAAGAGATTTTGGATATCTCTTAATCAGCCAATAGTCAGATTAATTGACCTAGCCAATATACTGTATATCAGTCTACCGGTAAACTTATATTAATATTCAGTCATTTAACATCTAGTTTAACCAAATCAGAATCACTGCGCACTTACCTTAGCTTGCATGGCTGAGCCATCCTGCTCTGGCAGGACGTCTGAGAGCAGGATGAGGGACTGTGATTTGCCCTCTCTAAGAGAGCGACGGATGGGTTTGGGCCTCCGCTCTCCATCTGGGGTGCGGCTCTTCTCCAGGGTCCGGCTCTTCTCCCGCTCTGAGGGTGACACAACTGGGACTGGGCTGGGGGTTTTGGTGGGAGTGGGAGGTGCAGCAGGGGACAGTGCTGGGACCTCTTCGGTTTTGCTCGGGGAGGAGGCAGGAGGTGTGGGAGTGGATGCAGGTGGGGTCAGTACAGGTGTGGGGGCAGGTGAAGGAGCTCTGGGTGACATTTTGTCCTCAAAAACTGGTACAGTTGTTGAGTCTGTGATGGTGAGGATGGTGGTGGTGGCCGTGGTTGTGGCTGCCTTGACTACGTTTTCCTCATCCAGTTTTTCTTTGTCCCTCTCCTTTTCTTTCTCCTTCTCTCGCTCCCTCTCCTTTTCTCTTTCCCTTTCCTTTTCTCGCTCTTTCTCTGCACGTGCCGCCTCCCGCAGTGGACGGATGAGATCTGCTATTGAAGTCTTTTTGACCTTGCCCTCAGGAACGCCGTCGCCCTTGGCCCCTCGGCCCGCTCGGACTTTCTTAAAGGCGAAAAAGTCACCAAACTTCTTCTTAATGTTTTTGGAGGGGGCTGTGGTGGGGATGGGGGTTGTAGTGGAGGTGGTAGGAGGGGCAGTTGTGACAGACGTGGGCTCTGCAGGTTGTGCTTTAATGAGGGGCTCCTCCCTCTGGTGCTTTCTGAACACGAGGAGAGGAGAGGCATGATGGGAAATGTCTTTTGACAACCGGTAAGAATATTGCTTTGTTAGAGATCATGATTTAATCATATGCTGTGATTAATTCTAGTTAGATATCTGTTCATTAACATTGATCTGCATATTTGAGTGTGTTTATAACTGTTGTGTACTTACAGGGGGTCATCAGGGATGATTTTTTTGGTGAAGAACTCTTCTACACCTTCATCAACCCTCCCCATGTTCTCATTGGCCTCATTCTCGCTCTCAGCTGCCTGCTCCTGCACACATACAAACAAACACAAGCACAAGGTCATTCACCCAATTAAAATCCACTAAATGTTTAATCTGAACTTGAAAAACTATTCCATAGCATAATGGAATGAAAATATTAACACAATTAACACAAAACATGACCCTTGATCAATAACCTTAAACACAACCTCAGACGGCATGCCCACGAAATCCATTCACTAAGCATCTAATGCACATTGCACACAAAAATTGTAAGCACTTGTGAAAATAGCAAGCTTCAGTCAGACTGCCTGAGAGCTAGCCAATGTACTGTAAAATTTCATCCAATGTCGCTTTAAAGATTCATGCATCAAAAGTTGTTTGTTGATCTTTAAAAAATAGATATTCATGAGAAGAACTGTATATTCAATCATGTTCTTGGTCTATGAAATAATCAGCATTTATTTTGGAATTTAGATTGTAGTCTACATACTGTTCTGTACATTTCTTTGGTATTTTTATATAACCATTCATTATGTTCCACACAGGTCTATTACTGTGGTATCTTTTCAGTTTTATCAAGAACATTCCCTTCTGGCCTTACTTGGAGATTTTTAAAGCCTCTTCACACTGACACTAATATTCAGTGTGAAAATTTGTAGTGAAAAACCTTTTAATTTGAATAAATGCCTATTACTGCATCTGTTCAATGTTGGTTTTGTTACTCAGAGGTTTTTCTTATCTCTTTTCCTTCTTACTGCAAAGAAAACCAACCAACCAACCAATAGGATTTCCTTTTGATCACATGTTCAGAGCCTCGGATGTTGCATAAAACCATGACTTGGTGGTGCTCACAATAATTTTTTTAAGTATTTTGCTAAGCGACAGTGAATAGCAGAGGAGGATTCTAGAACCAGTGAACAGAAAAGCCTAAACGGCTTTGCTTTCTTCTCTGCAACAAGTGTGTGTTAGAAATGCAAAGTTAAGTAGTGCGTTGTGTCCCAGAGTAAGATGCTTGTGTTGATGTGAAAATGCCTTTAGCCAGAATAAACTGACTGCAGAATGTATCAGAATTTATAGCAATATTTAAAAGTCTGGCTCTGTGGGAACAGCTTATTTGTCCCGTAAGTGTGGGCGTGGCCATATATAAATTTTATGGGTCTGGCTTCCGGTCTCAACTGTGCCCAGATATTTTTAGCTGTACAAAAGCTGCTTGATACTGCAAATTGGTGTGTCCTACCATATTATTTTAATGTATCATCTTAATTATGAACACACTGGCTTGTAGTGCAAACTGTTTACTGCACGTTGTTATTCTTTTCTTTATTTCCTTGTAGTGGCTAATGAACCGTAAGTCTCGCCCATAGGCTTACTTTCGCATTGAAGAATATGGTAGATAACAACATGCCTAGTTTAGGGTTAAGGTTGACATATGAGTTAAGCTTATATAGTGAGCACTCCCATTTATGCTCACATTTAACACAGCATGACAAAGACTATGTAAGAAGTTGGAAGGTTTTCTGTCTGCCATAAATTTATTTTCAAATGGATCTGCCTATAGTGTCCCAAGAGAGAGCCAAACCCTGCCTCAGTCTCTCTTGTCTGTTCCCCCCCACCACCTAATATAATTACACCCCTCAGATACAGCCTAATCTCACACACACACACACACACACACACACACACACACACACACACACGCTTACATGAGAGGATGAGTGCTCATCGCTGGTGACTGGTGTATCTGTCATGTAGCCACAGTAATAACACAATAGCTGCAGATATGGATGTTGTCTGTTGTAAGAAATGCCAATCCTGATCATTCTTAAACACTGAGTTTTAATGACATTACACCACACTGTGATTATGATAAATGAGCAAAATGATTTTCATGATGGCAATCATTAATCTTTTACCCTAACAATATGTTGCCTGTAAGCTGAAATCACACTACTGATCATTTCCACAGAGGCTTCAGAAATTCAGGTTTGTATTAGGATTGATAGATTTTAATGTGAATCAGAACAGAATCTAAAAAAGTCCTTTGCTGTATAATACAGCACATTATATTAAATTATACAGCACATGCACTATATATTATATTCATACAGCACATGTATGAATACATAACGCTAAATATGTAACACAAACTCTACCGGTCAAAAGTTTTTGAACATTAAGTTTTTTTTTGTTTTTTTTAAATATGTCTCTTCCGCTCACCAAGCCTGCATTTATTTGCTCCAAAATACAGCAAAATCAGTAATATTGTGAAATGATTTTACTATTTAAAAAAATGATTTCTATTTGAATATATTTTTAAAATATAATTATTATTCCTGTGATCAAAGCTAAATTTTTAAAATTCTTCTTATTATTATTATTATCAATATTTAAAACAGTTGAGTAAATGTTTTTCAGGATTCTTTGATTAATAGAAATATTCAAAGATTAGCGTTATCTGAACAAAAAAGCTCTTTTTTTTAGGAAAGACATGATAAACACATTTATAGTGTTACAAAAGATTTTTATTTCAGGAAATACTGTTCTTCTAAACTTTCTATTTATCGAAGAAATCTGAAAAAATTATACTCAATATAATATATATTGAATTATATAATAATGATAATAATAATAATAAATGTTTTTTGAGCAGCAAATCAGAATATTAGAATGATTTCTGAAGGACCGTGTGGCTAATGTAATGATGCAAAAAATTCAGTATTGAAATCTCAGGAATAAATTACAATTCTAATAGCAAACAGTTTTTTAAATGTATTATATTGGTTGGACAGAAACATTTAGAGGATGATTCCTAAGCAACAAACAGAGGTAAAATAAAAATAAAAAATTTAAATCATTACACTTTTATTATATTAACTCATAATTGTATAATAAATAATAATAATTTATTATTTATTATGATAAAAATAATTCAAATTAAATTAAAAATAATTCATAAATAATATTTTATTACTCAATAGTTTATATTTAACAAAAGAATATATAGCTCTTGAAACATCTGAAATCACAGAAAGAATCAATGTTAATTAAATATATGAATTTCTGTCATCATGTCATGTACATTTTTCAAAATTGGTGAAAAGTAAAGTTGTTTCAGAGGTGCAGCACTTTTATGAAAATAAAAGTTGCAATTCTAAGTCTATATCTCACAATTCTGACTTTTTTTTCTTGCAATTCTCAGATATAAACTCAGAATTGCACAATATAAACATATTGTGATTTATGAACTTGCAACTGCGAGAGAAAAGTAAAAATTGTGAGATAAAGAGTTGCAATTGCTTTTCTTCATTTTTTTTTAAATGGGAGAAACAAAAACGTGTGAGACATAAACTCAGAATTCTGAGAAAAAGCTTGAATTGGAAGGTAAAAAAAACAAGTATTTTTTTTTTATTCCATGAAAGAAATGGGTTTTCATACAACTTGCATGATTACAAAAAAGTGCATTATTATTTTTTTCCAATAATGTGCACAGATTAATCATTACACGACTGACCATTAATACAACCATGTGTATTAAGAAAGCAAATTAGGTCAATGTTGATTTCATGTTGACTTGTCATCTGTACCAGATCGGTAGCTTACAAACACTATACACACACAAAAGCACAGGGTGCCCAGTCTGTGTGTTTTGCCTGTTTCCTGCTGCTTCACAGACTGCGAGGCCTTCGGGCAGTTTGGGTACTGCAGGACGACAAAGAAAGAAATATGGAGGGAAAGAGAGAGAGAGAGACAAGGAGAGAGAGACCACTGCAGAGCTATAGCAACCATATGCAAATGAGGCTCTGCACACCGCATGAGAAATGGATTATAAATCATTTAGCACCTCTCGGCCAATCAGGAGGCAAAGCACTCATCACTCCATCTTCAAAAAGAGGAGGAGAGCAGGCGCCACGTTGTGAGGCGGCACAGGGAGAGGTGTTTCCCACACATCTTAATAACACAATCATATTCTCCTACAAAACACACTGCATGAATAGTGCGACCATACAGCTCATGGTTAATTATATCTCAATAACGGAAAACAAAGCTTTTGTGTGGTTCACAAGGCCTGCTGGGTTTGTTAATACCTAAACAAGATGTCTACAATTCATATTTTTCCACATACAGCCAAGAATTAATCATTTCATCACTCATGGTGAATTTGTTCAATAAATAGGCTGTTACATGTAATTAATTCCACTAGCTATAATTTGAACCAAATAATGTTAATGCCTGATGGGTTAAGCTGGTAAAAGTGACACGTCTGGGTCTAAAGAAACTGTTCCTAGATCAGTGTAGCTGTAAGAAGCTGACACACCGATCAAAGATCAGTCCGACTCACATGTCATGACTCATGACTTTGTGTACACCATGTCAGATTTTCATTGATGGTTCCTTTTTAAATGTTAGTGGAAAGAAGAAGAGATACAGAGAGATGCAATGAATTTAGCGATCTTTACCTCTCTGTTAAACTCTGTGAACTGAAACCAGCATTATGATGTGAGCTGGAACAGGCCTGTCTAAAGGTGTCAGGTTGAGACAGTGATCCCAGAATTCTGTCTAAGCGTCTCTGGTAGGAAAGCTACAAGCTCTATGGTAGGCAGTAATGCATCTCAAAGTGATTAAATCCAATACTTTCCACAAATACGATGCAAAATAAGACCTGAAAGGTTGTGTCTAACTGTCATAAAATTCTGATCATCAGTGTCAGGTTCCAAATCTCATATAAAATGAATACAAACAGCTCATATAAAATGTTATTGTCCCTGAAGGCTAAGCAAGCACCTCCTTTTAATGACATTTGTTGAAGGTATGAATAAGAAGGCTTTGTAACCCTGTTTTTAAGTTTGGTCTTGCAACAGTTTAAGTAAATCAGACTTTAAACTGTACTGTGTTTTGTAATTTTTGAGCAATAAACTAGGGCTGTCACTAACAATTATTTTGATTATCAAGTCATCAGTCAATTTTTCGGACGTTTAATCGACCGATTACTCGGATTTTTAACCCTATTTTCAGGTTTGGTCGTTTTGCAACAGTTTAAATAATTCAGACTTTAAACTATACTGTGTTTTGTCATTTTTGAGCAATAAACTAGGGCTGTCACTAACAATTATTTTGGTAATCGATTAATCGGTCGATTATTCGGATGATTAATCGAGTAATCAGATAATTATAATTATTTTTGTGGCAATAAAAATGGGCCTAAGTGAACAATAGACTTTAAAGAAATGATCAGAAAATGCAAATCATCAACCTTAGGTTAAAAAATGTCATATAAAATGAATATAAACAGCTCATATAAATTTTTGTTTGTCCACCTGAGGTTGACCAGTTTTCTGAAGGATAAGCAAGCACCTCCTTTTAATGACATTTGTCGAAGGTATGAATAACAAGGTTTTGTAACGATGTTTCCAGAATTTTGGTCAAGCAACAATGTGTGACAATTTTGAAGGTAATGTGTGACATTTTGAAGGTGTATGAATAAATTTTAATTTGACTGTAATTCATTTGTAATTATCAAGATTAACTTGTTCTGACACAATTTAACTCTTGAGTTCTTGTCACATTTTATTTCCATTTTCTAAACTATAGAGAATAAACTGAGACAATGTGAGAAATTTTGAAGGTGTCTGAATAAACTTTAATTTGACTAATTCATTTGTGATTATCAAGATTAATTTGTTCTGACACAGTTTAACTCTGAGTTCTTGTCTTATTTTATTTCCATTTTCTAAACTATAGCAAATAAACTAGTAGTCAAGGATTTTTTTTTAAATCGAGTACTCAAATTGAATCGAAGAATTGTGACAGCTCTACAATTAAATGGGTCATCGGATGCAAGATTCACTTTTATATGTTGTTTGAACATAAATTTGTGTTGGCAGTACGTGTGCACAACCAATCTATAATGATAAAAATTCACCCAGTGTTTTTTTTTTAATCGCTATAAATAATATCCCCTTTCTTAAATCAAGCCCCTCTCAGATTCTTGCTATGTGATGTCATACAGGCCAAGGCCCCTCCCACGATTGTTGACTGACACTGGCGTTTTAGCATAGACCCGCCCTAAGTGAACTGTAATCTGTCCCCCATTGATTTAAACCTGCAGCGGGGTAGACAAGAATGTCTCCTAAGCGACTGAAGTGTTCTGTTGTTGGATTTAATAAGGAACATAGCAGTTGTCATTTACTCCCGACATCTGAGCCACTAAAGACGTAGGGGTTTACTTTAGTTTTTGAAGGGAATGCACCTCACAATCTGCCTAAATGCCTCTACGTTTGTGCAAATCATTTTGTGATCCAGCTTCACCTACAGAAGAATGGAGTATAAGGTTTTTTGAGTATAATCTTTGCAAATCGCCTTTCTTAATAATGTGCTAGTTAGCAAGTTCAGCGGCTAAAGTTTACAGTCTGATAAAGCTGAGAAACTAAAGAGAGGGGTGGGGTGAGCAGAGCTCATTAGCATTTAAAGGGACAGAAACGGCTCATTGTAAACAGAGCTGTTTTTGACAAGGTAAAAAGGGTGTTGTTTTACACTACCATTGAGTAATTTTGTTGCATTGAGTAAAGTATGTTATAGACTTTTCACTAACACCCTAAAGAATCATATCATATGTGGATGACCACTTTAAATAAACATGAAAAAAGCCTAGATTCTAAAAAAAATGAATACATTAAAAAAGAACACAAAATTAATAATAGGTTTGCACATTCACACATTCTGTTACTCAAAAGAGACTAATTAGTTTGTGACCAAATGGTCTTGGTTTGTAGTTACTGATAAGCTTCTACGTTTTAATTAATTAAAACATATTGTATAATGTATAATTTTATAATGGGCAAAAATCATATGGTAAAAGGACAGGGCTGAATCATACGTGGAACAATGCTGAATAAGATGTTTTCATCATTGTGGTTCATTAAAAAAAGGCATTATTACAATTAATTAAATATCAATTCAATAGAACAAATTCATGTCGGCATTATGAAATTATTATGGTTGTGATTTCAATATAAATTTAATAGTTTGTGGTCCCTCCATGACAGTATTACCATGTAGATGGGGTCAAGGGGTTTTTAGGAAGGATACAGACATTTGATGTGTTTAAAACAAGCTACTTTTCATTGTAGGTTATTTTATGTTAGATAGTAGTTTATCACATGGGATACTAATGTTTGAAAAATACAGTCATTAAACGACACTACAAAGTGCACTGCATTTGAAAATATCATGCAGTTCCCTTTAGAAACACTAGCATAGAAATTCTAGTGTAGTTTGATTAATTACAGAACTATTCAGCAGAAGGATGTCAAACTGTGGAACACACTGGTCACTCTAGATTGAAAGTGGTGAGCATCCCTCTGTAATAAAGCTCTGTGTGTGTATGTGATATTGTGGAGAGGAGAGGTAATAAAAGAAATGCTTATGCAGCCATCAAAAATGCAGGAGCAGAGAGAATTTTAACAAGGATACAGGGACATCACTAAAACTCACAGAGGCCCGAACACAATTTTTATGGATGGGTTGTCTTTCATTGAGACCAACGAGTAGGCTGTACCATAGAGGCACCCCTCATCACAGAACCTGGTTGTCCCACACTGCTCACAGCCCTGCGGGGACATACAGAAAAAAAAAGCACACACACACATAGTGGACCATCAGAGCATCATCTCTTCTCTAGTCACACAAGCTTCTCCCTGAGGCACCACCTGTCATTGGATTTTCACCAGCCAAGGAGTATGATGGTCACACAATATGGACACACACCCTCGCCAACAGATCACGCTGACAGGAATAAACATATAACACACATACTCATTCAGGTGATCAGAGGAAATGACAGGGTGTTTTCATCCCTATGTGCTCATGTCTGCGATAACACTGGCGCCAAACTCTCCAGAGAGTGTCTGTTCTGCAAAAAGCTGCCTGCACAATGACCTCACACCCACACAAATATACAGCGTTAACACCAGTCTAAACATTAACACTGGGTTAATCACAGAAATCCACTCAATTACACACTTTTTGCTATATCTGTATCTGTGTGAGTGTAACTGTGTGAGGATACACACCTTAATAACTGTCCATAGTGACTGGTTTTCACCAACAGGCAGACATGACAACATTCAGCATTACACTCACGTTCACCAGTTGTCATGACAACGCAGAAACAGCTACAGGTCTCGTACATGGATGATGACATCATATAATAGTATAGTTTGACTACAACACAATATGGATCATCCTATAATTTACCAACCACATATACCTACTACACTTAGAGCTAATGCAAGCAGACACAATTTTTTTTTTTTTTACGCAGAAAGCACTTTGATGATACCATTATTTTTGTGGAAACTACTATGATAATACTACTATGGTATTTATCTATGCTAAAAATCTTGCATTTAAAGACTGATATTATTTAAAGAATCCTCGTCAACAGTGACATTAAAACATTTTAGGCTTAATATTAAGAAATTTGCATTGCACGCAAGTGATACTCCAAATAAAGTTTCATTATAATTTTGGTATCAGTAAATCTCGAGTTATATGTCAGTAAGTATGTTAATAGATTTGAACTATAGTTCAAAAACTTTTTTTTTTTTTACTAGGGAGTACTATGATATTATTGTGATTCATGTGGATGCCGCTGTAATGGTAATACTATGGTATTTTTTCACATCATCATATTCATAATCATATTCACATGATATCACAGTACTGTGGTATCATTATGGTTTTTGTGGACACTACCATAACAGTAATAGCATGGTATTTTCTTTCGACATACCTTAGGATACTATGCTAAACAAGGGTGGTAATCATATGCAAATGGTATCACAGAACCATGGTATAACCATGGTATGTTTTGACATGCTTTGGGATGCTATGGTCAATACAGGTGGTAATCATATGTACTATGGTTTTACCATGATTTTTGTGGACAGTACTGTACTATGGTATTGTTAAACACATTTTGAAGCACCATGATCATACACTGAATTACAGTACATTTTTGTGGAAACTACCATGGTATTTTTGACGTATCTTGTGGTACTAATAGGGGTAATAAAAGTGGTAATAAGTGGTTTTTGTGGCCCATCCGTGATAGTATTATTATGTTTTCTTTGGCATGCTTCAAAGTACTATGGTAAATTAATATAGTAATCATGAATGATGTCACAATACACCACTACAATGGTATTTTTGCCTTAGTTTTCACTCATTATTACTCCTTACAAAAAATAACACTTTAATACATTTCTGTTTAAAAGTTTGTGGTCAGTCCATTTTTTATTAATATTTGTATTTACCCAATACATTAGATTGTTCCAAAGTGACAGTGAAGTCAGTTATAATTTTTAAAAGATCTGTATTTTAAATAAATGTTGTTCTTTTTAACTTTCTATTCATCAGAGAATCCAAATAATTACACAATTATTCATCACAAAATACAGAAATAATAAGCAGCACAACTGTTTTCAACATTGCTAATAATAAGAAATGCTTCTGAACACTAAATCAGCACTTTAAAGGTTTTTTTTTTAAAAATCTCTTGACACTAAAGACTGGAGAAATGATGCTGAAATTTCAGATTTACCATCATGGGAATAAATTAATTTTAAAATATATGAAAATACAAAAACATTGATTTTGAATTGTAATACTATTTCACAATATAGCTGTTTTTGCTGTATTTTTGACAAAATAATTGCTTTATATATATATACACATACTTTTTCTTTCTTTTTTTTTTTTTACATACATACATACATAATTTCTTTCCACAAATATTGTACAAATCTGTAACAATTTAGATTAGGGAACACATATTCACTAATAACGAAGAATTTTCCCTCAATAAACTCCTTATTACTGCTTATTGATAGTAAGGCAGTTTTCATAGTAGTTATGTTTAGGTACAGGGCAGGGTTAAGGGATTTAAAATACTGTTCATGCAGAATAAGCCATTAATATGTCCTTTATAAGTACTAATGAACAGCCAATATGCTAGTAATAAGCATGCCAATAATCAACTAATTAATATTGAATATGTGTTCCCTAATCTAAAGTGTTTCCAAAACAAGCTTACTGACCTCAAACTTGTAAACAGTTGTGTATATATCATGATACACCTTGATTAATCGATCCCCATCACTAAAAAATATCATTTATTTACAATCCTATTTTAGATATGGGAAATCAAGCCTAATTTAAGAGTATTATGATTTTTTGCTTATTTTTAGGACAATAAATTGTTACCCTCACTTAATTTTCACTGTAATACTTTACCGGTTGTTCATTACTCTCAGTGATGATCATTACTGTAATGTTTAAATATTATTTTACTGTATCACAATAATAATGTTTTTTTTTTCCCATACATTTAAACAAGTTTGTGTTTACATAATATATGTAACTTTTGAACGGTTATGTATATAATGGTACACACCCAAAAATCATAACAGCAACATGGTATTCCATGGTTTTACTATCTGATATCATCATTGTAACATGGTGCAATCACAGTATTTCAGTTAATGGCAAAAATAGATAAAATACCCACAGTTCTGCAGCAAAGAAATAAAAAAATAAGGTTTGAATGGCTTGACAGAGTAGCTTTCGGTGTACCTGTGATTATATAATACCTGACAACCGCACAGAATTGTCACAATCACAATGTGAGGGCACAACAACACCCTTATCACACACAGCATCAAAGACAGACATCACAGCTCACAATGGAAGCATCAATAAACAGCCACACATGCCATGGGAGCACATTAGACACACAATAGTGTAAAGGCATGTGTGTGTGAGCGGCTACAATTGAGAACACCGTAAAGCCCATCACTATGGCAACCATTTACCAATTGACCATTCACAGGATGCACAAGTGTTACAGATATGAGGAAAAATACATCTTCTGCCGCTCTTTTCACTCTATGTCATGAAGACACCGCAGTGAGGATATAATATCTCACATTAGACTCGACTCAACAGAAAAGACAGGACGGGCTCCACAGAATCGCAGTGTGCAACCACACACGGTCATTGCAGCATCGTCCTAAACATTACATCTCATTTACACAGAAAAACAGTGATCTGTACAACCTCACGGAGGGGCGAATAAACAGATTTCGATCCCACACCCCGGGAATGCCACGCGAATGGAGGGATCCTCCATTCCTGGTGACAGAAGCGAGGGGGAAAAGAAAGGGAGAAACCCTCCTTGATCTGGGAACATTAATAATTGAGATGCTACAGCAGTCACACCAAGCATAAGCAGTGGACAGATACTGTGCCCCTTTTTGACAGCATACACACACCGCCCAGCTGAGCCTTGCAAACACGACGACACACACACTCACTCACAGTGCCTGAAAATGGCAGTGGAGGATACACACCCAAAAAATCTCAACCCACCACAGCGGCACCCTCTCTCGGCGCATATAAGGAAAAAATGAGAAGATGGAGAGGAGGAGACGTGGGTTGCTGCGGACGAAGCAACCTGAGCAGTGCCGACAGAAAGCAGCATCCCTCCCCCTCTTTCTCTCCACCACCAGCGTCCCCATCTCAGCCTCATGAAACCCTTCCCCTGCTCCTTTCTTCTCAGCTCCCGACCCTCTCGGGCGGCTGTGCTGGCGTCTTACCTGCGGCTTGCTGGGAGGTTGCCTGTTCCGGCGGTTGGGTCTGGGCCTGGAGCGGGTGTAGTGCCTCAGTGTGTGGCCTTCGATGGGCAGGTCCATAGGGGGCTGAGGAGGTGCAGGCTCCGAGCGCCGGGGCTCTCTGTTGCTAAGAGCGGCAGCAGCAGCAGCGGGAGCGGCAGCAGCATCCGCCTGTCTCCCAGAGTAGGAGGGGCTTCCTGGCTTCAGCTGGCCTGCCAGGGTGACTGACAGCCCCGTCGCCAATGACAACGACAGGGCCCGCCTCCTCTCCTCTATTCCTACCCTGGAGACCTGAGGCCCTCCCCCTCCTCTCTCCTCTACCTCCTGCTGGGGATGTGTGGCCGCACGCGCCTGCTGTTCCCCTTCCACATCTAACAAACCTGCAGAGAGGGAGAGGGAGGAAGGAAATAAGGGACAACAGAGAGAGATAGTTAGGGAGGGGAGAGACCGAAGCCTGTATGATGTGTGGATCTACATAGAGAGGAGGAAATAGATGGAGATCGAGAGAGAAGGAGGGAACGATGGATATGCAGATATGCAGCAGAGAATGCTGAAAGATCAGTGAAAAAGGCAGGAAAAGGGAAAGAGGAAGATAAAGCTGGACGTCACGGAAGGTGCAGGATATCTACATGATTGAAGGCTGCCAGGGAATCGCATATGCTCAGAATGTCATGTCATGTTTTACCCCAAAATCAATAAAAATACTAGTGCTGGGCAATGATTAATCATGATTAATCGCATCCGAAATAAAAAGTTTTTGTGTACATAATATATATGTGTGCGTGCTGTGCTACTTTTATTATGTATACAGTATTTAAAGAAAATATTTACATGTATATATTTATATTCATATCATTTATATTATATAAAAATATGTTTTATATATAAACACAACATGTTTCTCTTAAATATATAAATGCATGTGTGTGTTCATATATACATAATACATATGCACAGTACAAACACATATATTAAGTACACAAAAAAATTACAATCCTACTTTAGATATGGAAATTCAAGCCGGTTATTTATTACTCTCATTGGTGATTCTCATTATTGTAATATTTTGACTGTATTGCAATAATACTGTGTTTTTCCATACATTTCAATTATTACTATTACACGCTAGTCTATATTAGTGCTGTCAAATTGATTAATCGTGATTAACTGTGATTAATCACGATTAATCGGTATTCAAAACGAGCTTGTGTTTACATAATATGTGTGTACTGTGTATATTTATATATACATACACATACATGTATATATTTAAGAAATATTTACATGTATATATGTATGTACACAAGCTCTTATTTTAGATGCGATTAATCACAATTAATCGATTTGACAGCACTACAATATATTCTTTTTGAATATATTTTAACATGTAATTTATTCCTGTGATCAAAGCTACATTGTCAGCATCATTACTTAGTCTTCAGTGTCACATGATCCTTCAGAAATCATTCTAATATGCTGATTTGCTGTTCAAGAAAAAAAAATATTATTATTATTATTATTTAAAACAGTTGAGTACATTTTCTCAGGATTCTTTGATGAATAGAAAAATCCAAAGATCAGCATTTATCTGAAATAAAAATCTTTTGTAACATTATACATTATACCATTCAAAAGCTTGGAGTCAGTATATATATATTGTTTTATGGGGGGGATATAGAAATTATAGAAATTAGAAATTATAGAAATTAATACTTTTATTTAGCAAGGATGCTTTAAATTGATCAAAAGTGATTATAAGGACATTTATAATGTTACAAAGGATTTCTATTTCAGATAAATGCTGTTCTTCTGATTTTCAAAAGAAACCTGAAAAAATCTATTTAGCTGTTTTGTAATAATAATAAATGTTTTTGAGCAGCAAATCAGAATATTAGAATGATTTCTGAAAGATCATGTGACTGGAGTAATTATGCTAAAAAATCAGCTTTGACATCAAAGGAACAAATTGCATTTTAAAATATATTACCATATAAAACAGTTATTTTGAATAGTAAAAATAGTATGAATAAATAGTAAAAATAATTATACATTTTGCTGTCTTTGCTGTACTTTGGAACAAATGAATGCAGGCTTGGTGAGCAGAAGAGACTTCTTTAACAAATCTTACTGTTCAAAAACTTTTGACTGGTAATATGTGTGTTTAAAGAAATGTTGCAAAATATTATTCAGATTATTAAAAGTTAAAAAATATATATTTTAAAAATATTTAAAAATTCAAAAAATATTTTAAAATGCAATTTACATCTAAGCAGTCACCATTGTTCCAGTCATTAGCATCAAATGGTTCTTCAGAAATCATTTGAATATGCTGAAATGGTGCTCATGAATCATTTCTTACTGTTAACAATGTTGAAAACTGTTTAGCCGTTTTAAACAGTTGACTAATACTGTTGTGAAAACCATTTTTTCAGTCTTCGATGAATAGAAAGTAAAAAAAAATTAGAAATAGAAATTGTTTGTAACACCATCAATGTTATTGAATCCTTGCTTAATAAAAGTATTCAATTGAATTGAATCACAGTAATGTCACAATACAAAAATGTCTTAATAAAAGGCTTCATTTTCTTTAAACAAATTACTTAGAATTTACTTCAATTTAATTTGGTGTGAAATATGACTGGGACAAGAAAAAGAAAAAATAGGAGCAGAGATTTGAGAACAGGTACACACAAAAGAGCAGAAGATGAGGAGGGTGGCGGACCGGGGGAGGGGTTTTATCATGGTTGTAAGCGGGTGGCCCCCTCCCTTGTCTGAGGGGCTCAGTGGTGTGAGAGTAACAGGGCTATGCTCCAGTTAGCTGCTGCCAGCAGTGTTACCCAGCTGATTATATTTAGTAGAAACAGGGTGGGACCTCCTAAAATCAAACCCCCCGCTGTCTTAGACTCACACACACACCACAGATAGACCACCAATTAGACAAGGAGGGGAAATCCCATGAGAGGGGGATCCCGCTCTCTCAGACAGGGCTTCAAACAACAAAGCACGCTTCTGAAGTCACATGCACTGTAGCACTACTACATCACATACACACATTTGCACAAGTTAAACACACAGCGGGCTGTCATTAAATCAGTTTACGGATGCTATAGTAAAGGATGTGGTTGAATGAGTCTTTCAGTTAATCGATTGTAAAAATCATGCTGGTCTTGTTAAGATAAGAGCAATGACAAGTCTTTAACCCCTCCTGTTCTGACATATTTGATGAATGCATAATTTAACAGACCTGAAGATGACCTCTGACATTAACAGCTGTGGTGTGTGTGCCAGGGTTTGTTACAGCCAATCATCTTTCAAGTAACGCACAGCTATGATGTCACCAGTATCGATACATCCAATCACATGTGATTAAGGAGTGCAAATGCGTAGACAAATGGCAAAGCGCGAGAACTGAGCAAGAAGCACTTGTCGGCGTCAAGACACACGAGACTTACTTTTGATGGAAGGGGCGGGACGGATGCTACGGGAGTGGAAACTGTTCCTCCAGATGACAGGGACATACTGTGGACATGTAGAGAGAAAATCAAACTTAAATATATATGACTGCAATCAAACTCACTCTCTGGATTACTGAAACGATTTGAATTTAGAAAAAAAAATCAGTTTATAGCAGTAATTCTGTGAAAACAATTGATTTTGTGTGAATGCACATCACTTGAACTGCAAAAGTGGGTTGACCACTTTGAAAAGCTTTTTCAAAATGTTTTTTTTTTTTAATCTGGAAATTAGCTTCAGAATTTAAAACAGAAATGTTATAACAAAAAGTTTGTACAGAACTTTATTAAAAGTAATTTTTTTTTAAAGGAGGGGCCAATGCTGTTTCATGCATGTTAAATTATTTAAAGAGTTGGATTCTCATGCTAAAGATGGCCAAAGTTTCAAAAAACGTTTTGGACGTGGATTTCTGTGCCAAATACACACTTCTGGGTTTCTTACAAGTTTTTTTTTTTCGATCATGGCTCTTCATGGCGTCCTGAAGGGTGGAACTCCTTATATGGGCATTTCTCCTAGAAGACCACGCCCGCACACACATCGACCAGAGCGAGCGCAAAAGCGCACTTATCAATACACTTGGTTCCGCTGCACTGCTGCGCAGGAATCACACAGGAAGAATGTCTCTAGTTTGGTTTTGGTTGTAAGGCAAAGATAACCTTGGTCAGCTTCCCGTAGAACCCAGCATTACGTGAACAGTGGATTCAGTTTGTTTTTCCGGGGGAGAAACAGAATTTTGCAAGTGTGTTTGTTGACAAAGGTTTTATAAACGAGGCCCAGTTCAACACTGGATTTACACATCGTTTGATAATGAAAGATGGAGCGGCCCCAGCTATAAAAGATCCCGGTCATGATTCAGAACTGTGGATGGTAAGTGAAACGGCATTAAAAGTATGTGTTTTTATTGCCAATCGCCGCGCTTGTTGAGTGCTTGTCAATCTTTAGCTCCGCCCACAGCGTGCCTCTAGGAGCTCGGCTGTTTTCGGAGAGAATCGTAAAGCTGTATCTTTCTTTTGTAAATATGATACAGCTAAAGACTTTTTGGATATATGATGGATGCAGTACTACTCTAAGTACTCAAGATTAACATGAGATTGGGTGAAACTGTGTGTGTTATGCCCCCTTTATTACAGTGTAGATTAATTAGCAAAATGCTAATTAAGAAATCATGGAATTTGTGTTAACTTCTAAACAATTATTGAATCAATTAACTTAAATTACTATGTTGATGATATAGTTTGTAATTCAAATTAGAAAAATACAAAATAAAATATAATTTCATTAGTTTCCAACTTTTAGACCCTACTAAATATTATTAGGCCATACTGTTATATTGCTTGTCTGCAATTAGTCTAATATGAACTATATTGTGTTTATATTTTGCAATTTTATAAAAGCAACAATCTACACAAGGCTGTGTGCTACAGTGATTTAAAAAAAAGCTTTATAATTTACTTAAACTACCATTCAAAAGTTTGCAGTCATTAAGACTTTTTAATTCTTCTGAAAGTCTATTATGCTGCTAAGCTGCATTTATTTACCCCAAATACAGTAAAATGTGCCATAAAAAGTATATATTTTTTACAATATAGTTATTATTACAATTTTCTTATTATTTACAATTAAAAAATGTAATTTTGTAAAGACTTCAGATTTTAATTTCAGTATCTTGTGCTCACCAAGGCAGCATTTATCAAAAATACAGAAAAAGCAGCAATATTGTGATTTTTTTTTTACAATTTAAAATAAATATTTACTATTTTATTATATTTTAAAATGTAATTTATTCCTGTGATGGCAAAGCTAAATTTCAAATTTTCTTCATTGTCACATGATCCTTCAGAAATCATTCTAATATTCTGATTTGGTGCTCAAGAGCATTTCTTATAATTATCAATGCTGAAAACATTTGTGTTGCTTAATGTTTTTGAAGAAACTGTGATTTTCTTTGATTATTAGTTCAAAAGAAAAGTATTTACAGTTGAGGTCAAAAGTTTACATACACCTTGCAGAATCTGCAAAATGTTAATTATTTTACCAAAGTAAGAGGGATCATACAAAATGTATCTTATTATTTATGTAGTACTGACCTGAAGAATATATTTCAAATAAAAGACATTTACATATAGTCCACAAGAAAAAAAAATAGTTCAAACATAGGTTCAAATGGTCACTGATGCTTCAGAGGGGAAAACAATGCATTAAGAGCCAGGGGTGAAAACTTTTGAACAAAATGAAGATGTGTAAATTTTTCTTATTTTGCCTAAATATCATACTTTTTCATTTGGTATTAGTTGCATTTAAGTCCCTCAGTTGTCCTCAGTGTGAAAAGATGGATCTCAAAATCATACAGTATTTGTGGGACAATGTTCAAATACAGAAAAATGCTGAAAACCCAAAGAATTTATGGGAACTGAAGGACTTTTCTAAAGAAAAGCGTGCAGTTTAACTGTTCAGGACAAACAAGGGACTCATGAACAACTATCATTAAACAAAAACAAAAACAAAAACAAACCTGCTGTGGATCATTCAGGTAACAACACAGTATTGAGAATCAAGTGTATGTGAACTTGAACAGGGGCATTTTTGTAAATTCAACTATTATTTTCTCTTGTGGACTATATGTAAACGTCTTTTATGTGAAATATCTTATTCAGGTCAGTAATAAATAAAAAATAACATGCATTTTGTATGATCCCTCTTATTTTGGTAAAATAATTAACATTTTGCAGATTGTGCAAGGCTTGACCTCGACTGTATTTGATTTATTTTCCAAAAAGTCTTTACTGCTTTTTTAAAACAATTTAATGCAGTATTTATTGCATTGAAGTATTAATTTATTTAGAAACATATTACTGACCCCAAATTTTTGAGCTGTAGTGTATGTGCAAAATAAAAAACATAAGAAAAATCCTGAGTAAGCGGTGGATCAGAATGCTAGAATCAAGCAGAAATGCTCTATCCTCACATCATCCATAGGGAATTCATGCTCCATCACTCTGAGCTGAGGAACATTGGCCTTGATATTGGTGGACTGGGAAAACTCCCTCATGTGCTTGTCCTGAAAGCAAGCAAGATATATGTCGCATGTCATACACACGAACACACAATTCTCATGTGCTCAATATACACATTAACAAATGCAAACACTTACCAGCTTTTCCTGAGACACAGACAAATCCTGAAGAACTTCATCAATTATACTTTCCACCAAAGAGACACTGACGGACAGTTTCAGTTCACTGAGGAAAGTGACAGAGGAAAGCACAAAGTAAAAAAAAAAAAAAATCAAGAGTTTAATATTGTTTATAGTAATATGGATGTGTGTCTCACCTGAGCTTGTTTCTGATGCTGTTTTCTGTCTCTTGCATTGTGTTTTGAATAAAGTGTGCAGCCTGACGTGTCTTCTTGGCCACACAATCTGCCAGATGCTCGCTGACACTCGACCTCTGGACGACTCTGGGGCAGGTCAGCTGGGCAGACTGCAGCATTGCCGTTGCCAGTTCCTGGACAGCACAAGAGAAATTCTGATTTCTACTGCCATCGAATTGCACTGACCTCCAATAAAGCAATAAACATACTCAACCCTCAATCTATATTACACAACCCCCTCCCAAAAAAAGACTAAACCTTACCTGGATTTCCTCAGTGATCTCATTCCTCAGGGCTGTAGCACCATCATTGAGAATGCATTTCACCATGTGACCACTAGAGGGCGCTCTGCCCAACTCGTAGAGTCCGGCGAAAGACTGAGGGGAAAGGCCAAATGTCAAAAAGCACAGTATATTAAGAGCATCATTGCATTGTTATGGAAATGTACAAAAGAGATAGATAGATAGATAGATAGATAGATAGATAGATAGATAGATAGATAGATAGATAGATAGATAGATAGATAGATAGATAGATAGATAGAAAATCTATTCACAATCTGATTTTGAATCTGTAATATTGCAAACCATGTAGATGTGTAATCTCATACACTAATTGCCGTCTTTGCATGTTGAAGCGCTTCCTCTGCAAGCAAGATGTCCGACTGCACCTCTTGTATATTGTAGCAGGTTAAAGGATGCACACTTTCCTGTAGTTTCTTACAGAGATCCTGAACTAACTGAGAGAAACACAGAGAAATCTTTGCTTATAATTATCTGAACCCTTAGTATGTAGTATACAGTTTACTATATTATAGGCAGTAATTATATAGGACGTATACATCCACACAAACCTGTTCAGAGCGGGTGGTCTTCAGTCCATGCTGCAGATGACACATATCCTCACCTGTTCCACACTGTCTCTGATTGTTCCTGTGTAAAAACGTCTGGATCTACATATAAACATACAAACAGAGTCAGTTATATATTTGCGCCATTCTACAAATTTGGTGCAAACTGCTGTCCCACAACCAAAAAACTAATTTAAAAAGCATTTAAGTATTCAAATCTTAGATTTTTACTAAGATTGTTTTATTATCTTTTGAAACTCACAATTGTATTTAAAATCAGTAAGCTTAATACATATAAAATCATCATCTAGTGGGTAACTGGGAGTTGGCTGTGCTGAACCCCATGATTTTGAAGATCAACTCTATTGAAGATCAATTTTCAGCCAAGGCAGAACAATAAAGTAAACTAGTCTAGACTAGACTATTCCCTAAATTTCAACTTATGAAAATGATATTGAAATAATTTTAGCATTTTATTCCATTGTTGCTTTTAAAAAATATCTTTTTTTATTTTTATGTAAAACAAATGTATCCCACGTTTCATGTCACTACCGAAACAGTGTATGTTTTAGTCCACTGGCTGAGACTGATTTTAACTACACCCCTACATTTATGATGAGGAAATATTTATGTCACTCTCTCATAACTACATGGTGAGTAGATAGGCCCCATAATTTTGAGGTAAACGTGTTTAAAAGTATGAAAAAACTGTGTGTCACTTTAAAGATTGTCACTACCGAACACAATTTTTCTATAATTAAACACTTTTTAGGGAGTTATTCCATAACATTTAGTTTTTAGATGTGTACCACATGTGTTTAGAACTGTGCTAGCTAACCATGTAACCAACTTTTTAATAAAATAGTAAAAAATATATTTACAAAGAAGATGTAAGCAAAATCTTAAAAGGATAAATAGGGAGAGGACAAATTATCTATAACTTTCTGCAAATACAATATGAGAATTAACTGCACAATTACTAGAAATGTGTACCTTGGATAGTATACAATTTGCATACAAACAAAATTTGTGGAAAAAGATGTTTTCAACTCTGACTTTGAACTAATTCTGTAGAATGGCCCATATATATATATATATATATATATATATATATATACGGAAACATGAACTAACTTTCTGTAAAGCCTCCTCCATCTTCTCTGGGGTGTTTCGGTACGCTTGAAGAACATCACTCATTGGAATGGACATGTTCTGTAGTGTCAAGTTTCTGTTTGAAAATACACATATATGTCTGATGAAGGCCTGGATAATGGCCAAAATGACATTTCAACCAATAAAGTTTGATTTCTGCACTTTTTCTTACTGACATACAGTAAAAACACACATATAGAAAACTTTTTTAACAAATATGAGTCGCTGAAAAATGTATGCATGTCTGTGGGGTGCTCTCACTTTTCCATGGCATTGGCCACATCCATAAATCCTCCAGCAGTCACATTGTTCCGATCCCAAACCAGTGTTCTGTCAGAAAACAAAGCACAACCTTCATAAGAAATGACGGCAAATGCAACTTTGACAAATAGGACATGTTTTGTTGATCCTGGAGAAAGATTCCTGTCAAACATAATTTTAACCACATTATTGAAGGGATAGTTCACTCAAAAATTAAGTTCACACAAATTAAGATATTTTTGATGAAATCCAAGCGCTTTCAACTGACCAGCTCAAGGCCCAGAAAGGCAGTAAGGGCAATTTTAGGGTGAACTATCCCTTTAACCCAAGTATAAATACTGATTGGTTGACAGGAACAATGATCATGGAACATGTTTAAATTGACAAAAATGCTATAAGTCACAATGTGTGGAAAATTACTTTAGCTTGGTGTTGATCATGAGGGCCTTTGCTAGCATCTTTGCTCCTGTGTCACCTATACAGTTTCCACTGATATCAATCTTGGACAAGCTGGCGTTGCTGCCCAGGCTGTTGATGAGGATGGTGGTACCAGTTTTCAACTTTGAGTCACATACAGAGAGAGACTCCAGGGGCTAAAAGTGTAAAAAAGAGAGTAAAGACATCAAGGATTTCACCTTTCATACCATATGCATCACATGATATTAAAGGGCTATATTTGTTTCATCAATTCCCATTGATCTTACATGATTTAGAGTCATTTCATAGAGTCATTAACCTTTGGCTACAAGTCTCGTTAAGATTTCTATCAGGGTCTGAGTCTCATTAGCTTTAGAAACAGTATCTACTGAGAAGTTTGGGTCGTGAAAGGCCAGTCCTGATCCTTTGGAGACCATAAATGCTCCTATTAATGTGGATAAAGTTACATAAAGTTGAGAGTCTGTTTTAATGAGTCCTATATGTGAGTCAGAGCTGCTTGTGTAATTACTGAGCTCGGGCGTGCCTTGATAAAGAGGGATTCTGGGTAATTAAAACTCGAGGCTTGGTGGAGGAATGGAGGGAGGAGGCATCTCTGTGGACCTTCTCTCTTTATTGGTTCTAGTATTAAAGACGCAAACACACACAGAGGCACACATACCAGCCTTTACTGTTAACTGAGCCAAAGACAGCAGCTCTTCCTACTCTCAATGTTAAATGAGAGAGCTGTGGTCTGTAGGTGGTTTCTTTACACTTTCTGGTGTAAATATCTATAGTGGAAGGGGGAAGTGATCTTATTTTGCAGCAATTCTCGTATCCTTTTTTTATGAGAGCCTGGCATGGATTAATGGGAAGTGTGTGTGTATGTGTGTAGTGTTGCTGATTATTACAAATGATGTACTTACACACTCCTCCTCTTGAATTAGTTGTACAAGGCGGTGCAACACATCTGTAAGAGCTCTGAGAAAAAGAGGCGGCATTAAAATATGCATCATCAATATGCAGCATGAAAGAAAAATGGTGGATAGGGTATATGACATGGAGAGGATGAACCGGATAGACTGAAAAGTACATCAATAATGTTTTAAACAGGCTTCCTAAACACTCATACATCTAATATCCAAAAAAGCCAACCTAGACTTCATGGCACTTACTTAGACTTCATGGCAAAATTGCGTCCAATCGAAAGGTGCCGAATAGAATGACTGCGACCAATGGAGAGAATTAAAGTAACCATATTGCTCTCAAAACCTGTCAGAGAGAAAATACAAATTACTAATTGTGATTTTTCTATATATATTTCTTGAATAGCGTGCGCTACGAGCACAGTATGACAGGACAGGTAAATTCGTTTTTACCGACATATGGCCTGACAACATCTCATCTGACCTCAGTTCACTGATGTTCTATTGAACATGGTGTTTGCATATAAATGTGTATAAGAAGTGGACAATGGTTATCTACAATGAAAAAAATCCATTCCCTCCTTTTTTTCCCCCCAAAAAACCTAAACAGTCTCAATTATCTAGCCTTTTTTATTTTCTGAGCAGTATGATGTCAATATTCTTCCATTTTCTCCGTGCTCAAGGGATCTCGAGACAACAATGTCTCATAAACGATGCAGGTGTTTTGTAGTTGAATATAAAAGTGAACATAAGAGTCTTTATTTTCTCTTGACATCAAAGCCACTGAGGACACAGTGGAATCATTTTGTTTTTGATCGTAATGCATTACCGAATATACAAAAAATGGAAGAGAGGGGTGGAGTGAGCAGTAGCTCATTATTATTTAAAGAGACATGCACTGAAACAGATCGCTGTGAACAGAGCTGTTTTTGACAAGATAAAAAGGGTGCTGTTTTACAAGATCATTAAGGAATTTTAACCAAAGTATGTTGTATGAAGTGAAGTTGAAGTCCCTCAAGAATCATTCTAATTTGTGGAAAATGAGCATCCAATGTCCTCTTCAAGGATTACATGTTAAAAATGGCTTCTTGTAGAGATACAGTGCAGCAGAATGGCAAATGGTATTAAGACATGTTTTAACAGTTATACTTTTTAGAATGTGACATGGTGTTTAAGGCACTCATGTGTGAGACGCAGCACAAAAGTCAAGACTTCTGTCTAATGAATGTTTACACAAATAAACTATTTAAAAAGCAAACTCAAAAATGAAAAAAAAAAAAAAACCTCCATCTGTCACACTTTAACCCTCTGGCCTTTCAAATAATGACTGTGTAAACACTTGAAATGACTGATAAGCAGAAACTTCCTCAAAAGCTGCTTGAATGGCTAAATAAAAGCATGACCTGAAACTTTACCTGTTTACTGAAATTGGTGTCAGAGTTATTTCAGTGATATCTTGCAAGAATTAAGATCATTTCAAGCAAACCATTCAAAAAAAATCATAAATCCCTTACAGTTCGGGGATATTGTACCAGTCCAGTCATGCATATTTTAACCTTTTATAATTCAAATATATCTCTCATTTATTTCACACTCACACTGGTCTCTGTGTTTGTATATGTGTTCAGACAGGTGTTATAGCCCTGCAGCGGCACAGTGTGAGTCCAGTGGGTCATGTGCTATTCTGACTGATGTGTTGAGCCTTTTCTCCTCATGTAGCAGATACAACAATGCCTATATTTGTTTTGTCTCCTCCTGGGTTATAAAAATAGCATGGCCTGATTCAATCTTCTCCCAGGTTTCAAGATTTTTACAGACATTGCTTCTATCTTGAAAAGCAACACTAGTTGCTTCAAGAACCATTGGAAATATCCTAAATTATTTTATTTTCTGTTTAGCAGATATGTGATCTTGGATATTAAAACTAATTTTGCAATTAGTATTATGCATTGCTAAGAACTTAATTTAGACAACTTTAAAGGCAATTTAGATTTTTTTTTTTGCACCCTCAGATTCCAGATTTTTAAATAGTTGTATATCAGCTAAATATTGTCTTATCCTAACAAACCATACATCAATGGCTTATTTATACCTTATGACTGGTTTTGTGGTCCAGGGTTACATATTTAGTTCTACAACTAAGGAAAATTCCAGGTTAACCCTTACAAAAATTAACCATGGTTTTACTACATGGCTACTATAGTTAAACCATGGTAACCATAAATTAACTATAGTTTTGCTACACTAACTATAGTTTAACCATGGTATTTGTAGTAAAAATGTGGTTATACAAATGGTAATCAATATGCCAAAAAAACATAGTTACTACACTTTTAATATGTGTATTAGTTTAACACAAGATAAACTTTGCTATCAGCATTTGTGGCATGCTGCCGATTACCACAGGGAACAAATTTCACTTGTGTCCCATTTTGGGAAAGAAAATGTGTACATTAATAAAAATACTTAAAATGGAGGACTGTGGCAAAAGTTAACCTATAAGTTAAAAGCATGGCTTATAAGTAGAAATGTGACTATAGACCACAAAACCAGTCATACGGGACAATCTTTTCAAATTGAGATTTATATTTCATCTGAATGCTGAATAAATAAGCTTTCCATTGATGTATGGTTTGTTAGGGTAGGACAATATTTGGCCTGAGATATAACTATTGGAATATCAGTATATATATAAGTTTAGAATTAGTGCTGTCAAACGATTAATCGCGATTAATCGCATCCAAAATAAAAGTTTATGTTTACATACTATATATTTGTGTACTGTGTATATTTATTATGTATATATGAATACACACACATGCATGTATATATTAAGGAAAAATATTTTAGATTTATATCATAAATATTTATATTTATTTATAATCTAAATTGTATACAGGTATAATATAATATAATATAATATATATTTTGTTTTAATATATACATGTATGTGTGTGTATTTATATGTACATAATAAATATACAAAGTAAACACACATATAGTATGTAAACAAACTTTTATTATAGATGCGATTAATCGCGATTAATCGTTTGACAGCCCTATTTAGAATATATTTACATATATTAAGAAATTTACAAAATATCTTCATGGAACATGATCTTTAATTAATATCCTAATGATTTTTGGCATAAAAGAAAAATTGATAATTTTGACCCATACAATGTATTGCTGGCTATTGCAACAAATATACCCATGGTACTTACGGCTGTTTTTTTGGTCCAGGGTCACAAATGTGAAGCTTGCACTATGTTAAACATGTTTATTTCTTCATTAAAATACTTAATATTTAAGTGGTTAGATTGTGAAAATTGTCAGGGAAAAAAAACATTTTGGATTTTGGACCAATGAGACTTCACAGTGGGCGGGACTACCCAGCAACACAAAAATAGAAACCTGATTTGGATAAAAACTATAATTTTACTGTCTACTTTTTTGCTTTTGCTGTTTATTGCTTTATCCCACCATGTCTGGTTACTTAAAATATGTTATTAATGGTTTATCCATTCCACAGATTTTCCCTAAAAATCTAAGCCAGAAATATCATCAGGTCATTGCACAGATGTAAACAACTACCTGCCTCTTCTTATCTTATGAAAAGAGGTTTTCTAAGCAGCAGGAGGACAAATGCACACACAGCAAGTCAGATTAATTTACTCCTCCAACTCTCCATGTATCAGTCAGATATGATTCATAACCTGATGTGAGGAGAGACCCTGTAACCCCTCTAGTGCTGTTGTGAAAGAGACAGTCAGTGAGCGCAATATAATAAATCTGGCAGAAATAAAGAGGAAGGTATAAAGGGAGGTTAATAAAGTGAAAGAGAAAATAAAATAAAAGACTGTACCGTTGTCAGACAGGTCCAGACTGCAGATGGCCTTGGCCTCGAAGATGTGTTCCTGTATCACCTGAGCTCCAGCCGACCTCAGCTACACATACCACAAAATCACACACAATTTTAAGAAAGGATTTATATAAAACATTGATGTGTGTGTGTGTGTGCGCCTGTACCTCACAGCAGCTGATGTCAAGCTCTAGCTTAGATAGATGAGTGTTGGTGGCCAAGCCCTGTAGTAACAATCTAAACAACATTTACACCAGATATTAATAATGATAAAAGAAAAATACATATAGTCTATTTTAAATGCTGTTTTTTTTAACTTTCTATTCAAAAAAGGTAAATAAATAATATTTTTGACTAAAATATTAAGCAGCACAACTGTTTTATTGGGCACCAAATCAGCATATTCTAATTTCTGACTGGAATAATGCCTACTGAAAATGTGACCATTTATGCTAATACTGGCACAAACCACATACCTGAGAGCTTCTGGAGGTAGTTTTGTTCCAGCCAATCCCACGTATTTTATCACAGTGCTCTTACTGAAGAAATCCCTCACACTGCGCGTGACCTCTCGTACTTTCCTAGTGCAGCCACACAGATTAGTATGTACACGCAGCCTGTGTAGAGATGTTTATAATCCACAATGTCACTTTTGATGGCTCACCTATGAGAAAACGTGTTCCTCGAGAGGTTGAGGTAGCTCAGAGTAGTGCAGCATCCCACAGACAGAGACACAAACAGCTAGAGAGAATCAGAAATAGACAGACTGTAGTGAACAACTCAACCAGCTTTGATATTGGATGAATACTAAATGGCATATCCTTAATTGATTTTACACTACAAAATAAGCAATCATACACGACTCAGTGTGACTCACTGTGTCTAGAGGGCAGTCTGTATAGCTGAGGTCCAGGTGAGAAACTGCATTTGGAGCAGATAGGAATTTACAGAGGCTCTAAAGAGAGACAGACATGCATGTTTAAATGTAAATGTAAATTTTGCAATGCTTGCAATAAATAAAACCTATCAGCCAGAAAGGCAGACACATGCAGCCATGCAGAAAGCAAGACATGGCTTCTGTAATCACAGATATTCATTGACTGCAAACATTTTTAGTCCCTTGTAACTAAAAGTTAATGTACTGAAACACATCATTGATTCTATTCCCTTCTACAACATAATAGAATACTGAAACTGAAAATTGAAAACACACCTAATCACCTTATTATTATAAAAACCATATGTTGTCTTTAATGTCAAATTGCAGTCATGGCCTAATGGTTAGATTCTGACTTGTCACCCAAAGGTTGCAGGTTCGAGTCTCAGGTCCGGCAGGGATTGTAGGTGGGGGGGAGTGAATAACCAGTGCTCTCTCCACCCTCAATACCATGACTGAGGTGAGTCCCTTGAACAAGGCACCGAACCCCCAACTGCTCCCCAGGCACCGCAGCAATACGGCTGCCCACTGCTCTGGGTGTGTGTTCACTACTGTGTGTATACACTTGGATGGGTTAAATGCAAAGCACAAATTCCGAGTATGGGTCACCAAATACTTAAATTAATACTTAAAATAATACTTAAAAACGAATTACTTTATTTAATATTTTAAACTGTTGTCAATAACAATAGACTGTATAAAATTGTATCTAAATTATACATTTAAAAAACAGGAACTCATAGGGCTGCAATATTATGATAAAAATCATTATTGTAGATTATTCATCTTTACTGTCACAGCTGGATTAAGGCAGATGAGAGGATTTGCAGAAAACACAGGTATTTATTAACAAGAACTTAGAAAGCTTCCAACACAGGTATTTAAAGGGGTTGAGTTCATAAACGGAAGCAAAATGGAACAGTCTTATCTCTACAATGGTAATACTTTCTTCTTTCCACAGACAGAGCTTTCTCCAAGCAAAATGGCAGGCAGACAAGGCAGGTGAGTATCCAACTGAGTTTACGACCTCAACAATGGTGTTTCGTATATTCATGTTGTTTACAGTGTTAAAGAGTTGGATTCTCATGCTAAACATGGCCGAAGTTTAAAAAAAATATTTTTGACGAAAATCTTACTTCCGGGTTGGTACAAGTTTTGGCAGATTTTTTTCGATCGTGGCATTAATGACATAATCGGTGGTGGAACTCCTTATGTGAGGATTTCTCCCGGAAAAGCGTGTCCGCGGCGCCTGCAATCACGCCGACCAGACCGTGAGAAAGAGCGCGCCATCAACGTGCTTCATTCGGCTGCACTCTGCAAGGGTTTCATTGGGGAAGAAAGTCTCTAAAGAAGTGTGGTTATGGTTGTAAGGCAAAGATAACTTCGCTCAGCTTCCTGAAGAACCCAGCGTTACGAGAACAGTGGATGCAGTTCCTTTTTCCGGGGCAGCAATGGAGTTTAGCAAGTGAATGTTTCATATACGAGGACCAGTTCGACGCTGGATTTGCACATTGTTTGATACTGAAAGATGAAGTGGTCCCAGCTATAAATTATCCCGGTAATGAATCAGAACCGCAGATGGTAAGTGAAACAACATCAAATGTCTGTTTTATTGGTAATCCTAACGCAAGTGATCGTCGAACTTAGCTCCGCCCACGGCACGCCTCCAGAAGTTAAAAAAATCGGAAAGCTGTATTTTTCTTTTATAAATATAATAAAACTAAAGACTTTTTGGAGATATTAAGGATACAGTACTACTCTATAGGTACTCAGGATTAACATGAGATTAGGTGAAACTGTGCATGTTATGTACCCTTTAAGTAGCAGAGCAGGTAAGTAGGCGCATGTGCATGCAATCAGGTTCAGGTGACTGTGGTGATGTGAGGGAGGCAGTACTGGCTAGTGAGACAGGTGACTGTGCGATATATATATTGTAATTATGATTATTAATACTACACCCACAACTATAGGTGGCGCCAAATGCGTAAAACGAGTGTGTCAAGAAATATGTAATGTAATGTTTGTAGGTAATGTTACAACGTGATTGAAAACAAAAGAAAAGTTTACGGCAGCATGAGTCTTGACTGTCATGTTAGTCTGATGGAACCAAAATTCCTCTGTAAGTGATTTTAAAATGTAAGACAGTACCCAGACTACAATAAGATTTCACTTTTAGTGTTAATGAAATGTTGGTAGGCTACTATGAGATGGATAGCCTAATTGTTATATACTTTAGATGGGTTATTTTTATGGTATATTAGTGTATATAAGTGTATATTTTTTAATGTGATTGTTGGTGCATTTTACCAGTATTTACCATACGTTCAAAACTAAAACGAAAAAAGGAAAAATATCTAATATGAAAATAATGTAAGGAAAATACATTCTTAATAAAACACAAGATTTGGTTTTCAAAAAAAGACTTTTTCCAAAAGGTACATCTTGAAAAAGGGGGGTTGTATTATAACCAGGGTCAGCTTATATTCAGGTCAATACGGTAAATGTAATTCCGTGAACTGGCACTTTCATTTTCACATTAAATTCACCACAGCCATAATACATTGTTTAATTGTGCAGGGGCATTTTGTGCCCCTTTGTTTTGAATTCATGGGGCATTTCTGTTCATTTTGTGGTAGCCTATTTTTGCCACAAGACCTAGTTAATTTCCAAATAAATGTAATAAATTACATTTTAAAATATATTAAAACAGAAAATAATTATAAACTGTCACAATATTATTGTTTCTACTGTATTTTTGATCAAATAAATGAAGCCTTGCTGAGCATAAATTAAAAAAAATTGTAATGTTAATAAACATTTTGAATGGTAGTGTATCTACAGTTAATCCAAAATGCATTCAGACACCTTCAACATTTCCCACATTATCACAGTTTATTAGAAGTTTATTAGTTTATTTTCACTTTCACTTTTTCACTTTCTATAGTTTAGAAAATGGTAATAAAATATGACAAGAACTGAGAGTTAAACTGTTTCAGAACGAATTAATCTTGATAATCATAAATGAATTACAGTCAAACCAAAATTTATTCAGACATATTCAAAAATATCAAAACAAATTAATCTTAATAATGTCAGATAACTTTGATAGAAAGGTATATAACAAAACCATGTCAGGTCAAAGTGTCAAATCAAATTTTTGGTCCCAAATGTTTATTGATTTTACAGGTAGTCTACTGTATAAGGAAATGTTGGATATAATATGTCACATATTGACAAATTATTACTTTAATTTGTTATGCTTACATAAATGAACTACAGTGTTCTGCACCCACCAGTAATAAAATATAAAAAATTATATCTGTTGTCTGATTAATTTTTGGTTTGACTGTATAATAATTGATATGTATAATATAAATAGTTATTTTTGTGGTGGGCCAGTAAAAATATTGATAGGGGAGGTAAAAATATAAACTACAGAGCCTCACATCCCATCAGCTCTCTAAAACTCACCACGGCCTCTTCTGTCGCCAGGCAGCCGATGTTTCCGCTCAGGTCTAGGTGGGTGAGAGTGTTGCAGAGAGATGTACTTTGATGAAGAACTTGAACCAGACAGCCCAGGCCTACAGTAACAGAAAAAGAGAAGCAGTTAAAGATGGCAACCAAAGCTACACTGTCTTCAGAAAATGTATCAAATTATTTTGTAGGCATCAAACAGCATCTTGAAATGAATAAAACGCAGCAGGAGATCAACGCAGCACCTTTCGGGGACATGGAGACCTTGGAGAGGTACAGCTGACTGAGGCCCCGTGACAATTTACCCAAACTCTGACTGAGAGCAATCACACCTAAGTGTAAGGAAACAGAGAAATCATAACATCTGCATGTATACACAGACCAGATCAGAGAGAATTTCTGCATCAGTACCTTTGTCCTCAATAGCATTGACAGAGAGGTTGATGATATGGACAGCACAGGCAGAACTGTCCCGAAAAGCGCTGGCCATCTTAACAGCAAAATCCCTGCATAGAGAATGCAACGGCAATTAAATTACTAAGAAATTCTGTAAATGTCTTCAGCTTTTCATATGCACAAGGACCTTGATGAAACCCACATTTTGAGTCCGCTGGCTTCCAGACTGACCTCCTCCAGAGCACAGGACCGGGCGATCATATAAAGGACCTGTTCCTGCACATCTGGGGTCTGTAGAATGTACAGTTCTCAATGTTTTTAAAGACAAATAGACAACACACTAAAAAGATGCTCATTTGTTTGATTCAAGAGTGCAGCTTCAGCAAACTTTGTTCTACCCATCCTTCAATCCTCTCTCTATTTCTTTTCAATTTAAATGAGTATACTGTATCACACTGAGATCAAAGTCGGCCTTGAGCATGTCTTGTCGTGTTGTTAGCTCAGAACAACAATTTATTTTTTGGCAAGTGGCCTGTATCTGACCTTTCCACAGCCAAGAGCGAAAGGAGATGAGTGTAAAAGCTAGGTCTAAACACACAACCATTCTGCTTCAAGTTTCCAGCTTTCTTCATCAGTATTCATGATTATTTGGCCCAGCAGTATCCATACATACCAGTTTGAAGTCCTTGCTGCATATCTTGGTGAACCACTGGTTGAAGGACAGAGCGCCCACTGCTAAAGCCAAGTCTCTGTTAAATGATATTACAGATTATTAATAAGAAATATCACATATTTGGCAAAAAGATCTATTAAGAATGGTATACATTTATATTTTAAAATACTTACATTCAAAAGTTTGGGGTCAGTAAGATTTTTTAAAATAAATTATATAATTTTATATGGAAAAGCCTGTATCCGCCAGTGAATGAAAAATAAACAAAGGTAATTTGGCCTTTTTTTTTTAGAATTGCATGATACAGATTCACAATTCTGACATTTTTCTCAGAGTTACGTGGTATAAATTTGCAATTGCGAGTTATAAAGACAGAATTGTGAGATAAAAAACTCTCAATTCTGAAAAATTAAGTGAGAATTACGTGTTATAAACTTGTAATTACTAGTTATAATGTCAACTCGCAAATCAGACTTTTTTCTCAGAATTGAGATATAAATTTGCAATTGCAAGTCAGAATTTCATAATATAAAATCGCAACTGCAAGCTATAAAGTCAGAATTGCAATAAACTCGCAGTTCTGAGAAATGAGAATTTGAGATGAGAAGTGAGAATTGCAAGATAATCCCATGATTTTACAGTCAAGCTTTAAAACTGTTTAAGACCCAGACTAAAACGCAAGTCTGAACCGTTCAACTGAAACAAACTTGCATTGACTGATCTTAAAATATAACAGTGCCTTTGTTTTATCTCAAGATGGACACCAGTAACGTTTTTAAAACGTTTATTAAAAATGTACATTATAGGCACATTTTTAAAAATGTCCTAATTGAACTATGGCCTAATCCTGGCTCAAATAAATGCTGTTGATTTGAACTTTATATTCAACAAATTGTCACAGTGTCCACAAAATATTGAGCAGCACAGCTGTTTCCAACAATGATAATAATAAGAAATGTTTCTTGAGCACCAAATCAGCATATTAAAATGATTTATAAAGGCTAATGTGATACTAAAGACTGGAGTAATGGCTGCTGAAAATTCAGCTTTGCCATCATAAGAATAAATAGAATTTTAAAATGTAGTAAAATAGAAAACAGTTCTTTAAAATGGTAATAATACTTCATAATATTACTGTTTTTAAAAACGCAGCTTTGGTAAAAAAAATAACAGATTTTTTTTTTTAATCTACAGACCCCAAACATTTGAATGGCAGTGTAATAAAGTTTTATGTATTGAAATTATATATGGCATATATTATATAAATGTATACATAAAATTTCATTTTATTCAATAAAAATGTATTTCTTATTTAGAGGTGTAAGTAATTGTACCTACCTGCTGTCTAAATGACTGAAGTCTATGAGGTTGAAAACCCGACAGTTCTGAACATGGTAAATGTTATCAACGTCCTAGTAAACACAGGAGCAACAGTTCTTAAAACCATAATTGCTTAACCTTTAAAATTTTGATTCTTATTAGCAGTGATTACCACAGACCCACTGAACTTCCATACAGCACGGGAACTCATTAAAGTCACACAAAGCTGCGTAAGTGTCTGAAAAGCCTCCTGTACAGGATCAAAGAGAATGCGGAAATCAAATGAAACATCTAGATGTGACTGTCCTCTACAACTGATTTGTGAGTGAACATTATCATCTGACCGCATGGTCCAACTGTTCCATTCACATGCTCCTCAACCCTAGAGGCAAGACTGCATAGCCGCTCTTGGAGATCAGGGGGAACTTTCTTCAGCAACTTCCTGAAAGAGATGGAGGGGGATAAAGGAAGTGTAGGATCAGTGAAACACATCAGCCAACACAATTTCTTTCTTTAGCTTTCCAGTCAGTGGTAAAATAATATGCCATATGCAGTCAACAAGCTGGTACTTGTTAGCATTAGATAATGAGTATTAAAGGTCATGTTTGTTCCATTTGTGGGCAGATAAATCTGTTAAGACTGAAAAAGTGAGTCAAATCGGTGATCTTGTGGTTTGCGTCATTAGAGTTTATCACAAGGAATAATATGGAAAAGTGAAACTATATCACTTGCTATAGTTGATGAAAGCAGTGGTTCTCACGGGGTTTTACTTAAGGACCAAGATTTTACTGTAGAATTGGCTTTGATGTCAATAACAAAAAAGTTATGGGTGTCAGTTGCATTGCTGTCTATGCAGGGTCAGAAAGCTCTCGGGTTTCATCATCTATGAAAAGCATTGGAAGTAATGCATGATGTTAGATCAGCTGTGATGATTAAGAGATCACTCACCCTGGCGATGAATCAGGGAAGATCTTCTTGAGCGAGGCGGTGACATGAGTGACCACAGCTTCCAGATCTCGCACTGACATCAGGCTAAGAGAGTAGATCTGCCTGTCCGTCTCAATAACCACCTAACACACAGACACAAACACACACACACACACATAAACAAAGTGCAAGGGATGACAAGCGATCATAAGTATCACAAAAGAAAACACAGAAGTAATTGGCTGGATGATATGAAAAGGAACTTTCATAGGAGACAATCACTTCTGAAATCCATTCCATGCCTCCAGACATCGAAAGCCCTGAACTTTTTAGAAGCTTAAAGTGTCTGCTTTAAACACTTTTTTTAGAAGCTTAAAGTGCTTAAAAAAGACCAGGGCTGAAAAATGACCTCAACTTCCGTGCGTTTTTTACTTTATGTTCACATTACACTATAAATATCTTTAAACAGAAAAGAAATCTAAAAATACTACAGTAAAAATATATTTAAATAGAAAAACTATTTCACAATATTACTTTTTTTACGGTATTTTTGATCAAATGAATACAGCCACAGTGAGCATAAGAGACTTCCTTCAAAAACATTCGAAAGTCTTACAGACCCGAAACAGTTAAAATGCTTAATTATTTAAAAAAAAGTTGAATAATCTTTATCAAAAGCAATTTTTTTTTCTCAGAATTGTGAGATTTAAACTTACAAATCTGACTTTTTTCCTCAGCATTGACATATAAAATCACAATTACAAGTTAAAAAGTAAGAATTGAGAGTCACAATTCTGAGAAAAAAATAATTTCTTGCATTTCTGACTTGGGAGTTTATATCTGAAAATACTGACAAAAAAAAGTCAGAATTGTGAGTTTTTGTCTTACAATTCTGACTTTATTTCTCGCAATTGTGAGTTTATATCACGCAATTCTGAGAAAAAAAGTCTGAATTGTGAGTTTGTATCACACATTGTCAAAACTGTGAGGTAAAAAGTCTCAATAACCTTTTTACATTTTTATTCAGTGGCAGAAACAAGCTTCCATAATTTTATTCAGCAATGGTGCATTAAATTCTATTTCAAATACATTTGAAAACTTATAAAACAAAAAAAAAACGTTACAGTGTAGATTAACAAGCAACTTTAAGTATCCATTATTTTTAACAATCTATCATTGTAGCATGTTGTAGTAGTCGATCTCTTACCTGCTCGATGCTGTCGATGGTGATGGCATAGATCTCTAAATAACTGAAGGAACTCTCCACCTGAATCGTGAGACAGGACCGCTGTAAGCATCACACATACTCCGACATGTATATGCAGCAAATAACACTGGAAATATAGTGACTCAGAGGTTAACCCAGAAGAGAAGGTGGGGGTCTGAGAGGCTGGGTCATTCATTGAAACTCAAACACAGAAGTTAAGCCTTGGAACAAGCGATTTTTTTTCCACAGGAACTAGCAATGAGTCATACACTTTCAATATCTAACTGCATATCATTAAAAAGTGTGATATAGTCGATTAAGAACTAATAGCCCTTGTTTCACTAATCAAGAAATACAATCAACTTTAAAGGTAGCATATGTCATTCCAACTTTTCTAAAACTCTCAGTCATGAACTCACACCAAGCAGCAGTCAAAAGCACATTTTTGGAGCTGTAATATGAAACAAATATGACTCAGAACACATATAAATTGTGGTGGAGCTCTGCTATGAAATATTCCCCCCTACAGCACTTTGAGTTAATAGTGAACGTGACTTACTGACCCTACTGCTTCTAACCTACCGCTTGTTTTATCAGCTGCATATTTACATGATAGTCGAATCACTGTTCAAGGTTACTTGCTGTTTTTGGCTCCCTGACAATTTCCTTATTTTAGCAGAATAATAGAAGCATTTATTTCACATACCTGTTATTCTCAATGTCAAGTTTAACATTATGATTTCTGAATATGGAACGGTGTGTTGTATTAAAACCATTACTTTGAAGGTTTGAAGGTTTAAGTTTTTAGTTTGGGGATGTCAAATTGATGAAACACTATTAATCAGGTCCACAATAAAAGTTTGTGGTTACATACACTATCTCACAAAAGTGAGTACACCCCTCACATTTCAGCAACCATTTTAAGTTCTTCTCAAAGACAATACTATAGAAATTAAACTTGGATATATTTTAGAACAGTCAATGCGCAGCTTGTATAGCAGTATAGACTTACTGTCCCCTGAAAATAACTCAACATACAGCCATTATTGTCAAAATAGCTGGCAACAAAAGTGAGTACATCCTAAGTGATAACATCAGTATGTTGTTTAACCATGCAAAGCCACATGTCCTATTCATCATGGTTATGTTTTTGTCTGCTTGATAGGACAATACAAAGTTGTGTATCTTGTATTAGAGCAATTAAAATGTAGTGCTTTAAGTATAATTCTCTCATACTGACATTTGGATGTTCAACATGGTACCTCATGGCAAAGAACTCTCTGAAGATTTGAGAATTAGATGTGTTGCCCTCCATAAAGATAGCCAAGGCTATCAGAGGTTCAGTAACACCCTGAAACGAAGTTACACTACAGTTAGACTCAGCCTCAGATGTCACACCCACGGAACATTTGCTAAACGTCTGACGCATATGGCACACTTATCTGGAAACACTTCAGGAGTTGGTTAGATTACACGGGATTTCCAGGAGGCGCGTGTATTGCGTTATTTAACGTTCTGCCTAGAAAAAAAAATGCCGTGGCACCCAGCCCCCTCACAAAAGAAGAAAGTCGTTGCGTTTACAACGGTGACGACGAGCGCTTATTAGGATCAACTAAATGCTGGACTTTCAAAAAAATGCGAAAAATGTAAAGTTCATGGCATAGAATTTTTTAAATGTCAGAGAGTTCACACACCGGCCTGTTATTTTGACGACATTTCCACGCCTAAACATGATGCAACACAAAACGAAATGTGATTGGTTGCTTTACCTGTCAGTCATATGGCCTAATGGGAAGGCCTTGGCTATTCAAAGCAGCCAAAGATTCCAGACCTTCTGCCATCAGTCTGAAGGCCTGGCTACGCGAGACTACGCTACAGTGGTCAGGGTCATACAGAGGTTTTCCAAGATGGAATCCATTCAGAACAGGCCTTGCAAGGGTCGATCAACGAAGTTGAGTACTTGTTCTGTGCATCAGGTGCAGAACTTGGCTTTACAAAAGAGATGCATGAGTGCTGCTGGCATTGCTTTAAAGGTTCCAGAAGTAGAAGGTCAGCTTGTCAGTGCTCAGACCATATGCCACATACTGCAAAAAGTCAGTTTGCATGGACAAGTATGCCTCGAGAACTGAACCCTATTAAGCACCTGTGGGGCATCCTCATGCATGATGATCTGCGTCTGATACAGCATTCATTCTTCAGCTCAATCTCATATTCACAATAAAACAATAGATTGAAAGTCCGCTGAGGAAAGCGATATCTTTAGCATACTATCCTTTCATCTGTTGAGGAGGATTTCCGATGACAGCTTTAAAAGTAAAATTAACTTCCTTGTTTACAACCCAGTTTTAATCTCTTTCAATATAAAAGTCTTTACTGCTGACTCACTCATAAAAACAGTCTCTTGTTGCCATCTAATGGGGGAATAATGTAACTAAAATCACTATCAGGAACACACACTGTTTCTCAATACTAAATACTATTATTATTTATAGAAAATATTATTTATTGAATAATAATATTTAATAAACAACAACAGCCATCATAAACGTTGCTAGGCAATTCGGTCAAAAGCACAAAGGCAGCACTCTGATATACAGCATTAAATTTACATAAAATATAACGTGATGAGATTTTACTCTCCTCAGACAAAACTATTTGCGCTGGAACAAATAATAGATTAATGAGACCAAAGACTTCCCGTCAGATTTACCCAAAATGAATTATATCTCATGTTTAACCACTATAGAGACATCAGAGCAAGCTGCAAATTCCAGAAGATCTGGCCGTGGTAAGGCTGCTCTTGGTGGGTTCAAGAGCACTGAATGGCCACTGATGCCCTGGAGCTCACATCTCCAAAAACATCAAAGCAAATTTCCAAAAAGACGCTACCTTTATTAACAAAACCACATGTCTGAAGTCTAAACAAGCACATTTTTGTCTAAAAACTCTAAAAAGTACATTCTGTGACACAAAAACTGTATTTAAAAAAAAAATACAGCAGATTTGGGTGTCTGGCAAGACACTCGCTGTGAAAAATACTGCAAGCGGAGTGATATAATGTTTGAAATGCTGGAGTTCTGATGACACTAGAATATTGCACCCTTATTAGCCAACAAGAAAAAACTGCTGTGTATTCTTCAATGCAGAAGTAAATCTATGGGTGAGATTTCCGGTTCTGGTTTGCACTACAAATCAGTGTGTTCATAATTAAGATAATACATTAAAATAATATGGAAACACACCAATTTGCAATATCAAGCAGCAAAACAAGCTGTTGTACAGCTAAAAAAGACCAGAAGCCAGAACCAATACATTTACAAATGGCCGTACCCACAAAAACTTTTATTTTGGATGCAATTAACTGATTTAACAGCCCTGATTTCATTTTAAAATACATCATAAAATCAGTGTGTTCTAATGCACAATGGGCATTTTTATTTACTATTAATTTAATAATTGAATTATTATTAATTGAATCCTATTTCAATAATTCTTTATTTAATTAGTTTATTCTTTGTTAACTGTTTATGTAAATATACATATGTTTTGCAAGTACTACAAACTTTAGTAAATACAATATACATGTATTAAGGCTACTACATTTTGTCATTATTTTGAACAATAAATCCACTGTATATTTACAAACATCCTTTTTCAAAATGTTTTCCTTGAAAGATATGATTGTGATATTTTCTTTTAATCGAGGGCTATTTGATTGAGTGTCCGGATGCTTTTTGGGGTCACTGCAATCTGAAGCTATGCTGGAGCATCAATTAAAAAACTAAAAAGTAAGACAGTTGTTCAGAAACCATTCGATAAGTGTGTGTGTGAACCACATAAAAGTACTGGTCTTTAAAAACCACCTGTTTCCTCTCACAAACTAGGCCAAACGACATTAAAAAAATTCTAAAAGTATGCCAAGTATTGCTCTGGCCCTGGTGTGAGATCTATGTCCCCTAATGCAGGACCGAATTTATACAATGTTCCTCACCTTCACTGGCTGCTTGCTGTGAAACACATGAGCTCTCCATTGAGACATCACCTGTCAAAGAACAAAAAACACAAGAGAACAGAACAGAGTGAATGAGTCTAGTGCCATCTGCTGGTCAACAACAAGAGCTCGTAGTAACAGGCTAGCAACTTCCTTTTAATTGCACTCACAAATGTGTTTTCATTTTTTGTGGCTTTCAGTTTTATGGCTCATGAACCTGCCTGAACATATTTGTTTTTTATCCGAATTTTATAACAATACATTTTGGCAAACCACAAACAACAATATTTTGACCATTTTAGTGCTTTCTGTTTCACATCACACAGAAAAATCAAGCAGCCCTTCAATGATAAATGACGCTTCATATACGAACAATGCAGTGCTGACTGTGCAAGCAGAACCTTGCTCTGATGCTCTGCAAAGCATGATACATGCACATTTCATCAGCACATCTCTACACCAGCAAAAATGCTGCTTATACTGTGTGGACATCAGAGACAAACGCCATTTACATGAACATAAAACATGAGAACTAGAGTTTTCTAGGGCGCTTATCAAATAAACTTATGATATTGATCATGTGACTCTTTGTACAGACACTAAATGCTCTTTGGATCATCTCAAATCATGTTGAAGAACATAAACGTCAGGTTTCACACAAACGAAAAGGGCAACAAATCAAATAAAACATTTAGAATTTTTTTCTCATATGTGTTATTACATATGTTTTATTTTATTAAACATCTGAACTTCTTATATACTACTGGTCAAAAGTTTGGGATCAGTATGATTTTTATAGTTTTTAAATATTTTTTTTACTGTAGTAATGACGGAATCAATTACATTTTCAAATACATTAAAATAGAAAACCATTATTTTAAATTGTAAAAATATTACTGTTTTTACTGTATTTTTATCAAATAAATGCAGCTTACATCTTACTGATCCCAAACTGATATCAGGTCTGTGTTTATTACAAATAAACGCAAATATAAAATATTATATATATATTAGAAGCTGACATACCAAAACTCTGCTTTCTGCTCGTCCCTTGCACTGGTTGAGCTGCACCAAACTCATGAACTGAACCCTCTGTGGCTTCAGGTACTTAGTTATGCATTCTGGAAACCAAGCAGAAACAAACGTTTATGCAGAACTGTAGGCCTACATTACGTTACTTTAAAATATAATCTAAGCATTGTACTGACAGAGTAAGTAGGGGCTGTATAGTCTGCGAGAGATACGAAATTATACAATAAATAAGCCTACAAGTAATTATTTACTGAAAAGTGTTGTTTGTTGTCCTCGAAGTATTGTTTAGGCACCTTACCTTTGAGGCAAAACGGGACCTCTGACTGTGCCGCCATAATGTCGGTGGCAACAGGGTGAAGACGGGCCAGCGCTGGCAGCTCTCATGTAAGTGTGTTACACTCTCTTGTACACACACATCCTGCTGCTTTATGATTCATGCTTATGGGGGAAAACCACAGTTTGAGAGTACAGGTCTGAGACAGGATGTGACACCTGAAGTGCATGAAGAGCATCCTATCACAGTTACTTCTTAATGTGCAGTTTCACACATCACGACAATCATTTCAATCCAAATGCTAATATGTAAGTGTTTGCAAATGAGGTTAATATGTACAACTTCAGTTTGTGGTATTGTCAAATCACTGACCTGTTTAAATGATGCAGAGAGGTTTTGGTGTCAGCTTCAGTGAGGTGTACAAAAGACAAATGTTGTATTAGTAACCCGTACTTGTTAAATGAATGGATGGGTAGATGACTAAAGGAAAATAAAACGCTAAATTGACTTTTTGTTCTTCTGTTTTTTACTCATAGTCTCCCTCTAGTGGAACATTTTTCACTTTGAAACTCTGGCAGCCCTTTATAAATAAAACTCCATCGAATCTTGTCACCATTTGACGTGTTCTGAAAGATTTGATATTTTAGGTGGAATAAGCACTGCCAAACTGTAAGAGATTTTTTTTCTTCTTCTGCATTATTTAATCTTTGTGTTTCATTTTGTTCCAGAGAATATTTTCCTCTGAAAATGCTAGCTGATTTTATAGCATATTGGACTAAAACATTGGACCCACCTTATGACAGTTGTTCTGTAGGACAGCGTTTTAGTGCCACGTTAAAAAATAAAAATATCTAATATTATGAGATTAATTAAAGTCATAATATTTTGCGAGTAAAGTTGAAATTGTAAAAATAAAGTCGAAATATTTTGAGAATAAAGTTGAAATTGTAAAAATAAAGTAAAAATATTTTGAGAACAAAAGTTAATATATGAGAATAAAGTCAAAATATTTTGAGAATAAAAGTTAATATATGAGAATAAAGAAAATATTTTGGGAATAAAGTAAAAATTACAAGAAAGTCGAAATAATTTAGGAATAAAGTAGAAATTACAATAATAAAGTTGAAATATTTTGAGAATAAAGTTGAAAAATTGAAAGTAAAAATATTTTGAGAATGAAGTCAAAATTATGGGAATAAGGTCAAAATATTTTGAGAACAAAATCAAAATCACAAGAAAGTCAAAATACATTAAGAATGAAGTCAAAATTATGAGAATAGCCAAAATATTTTGAGAATAAAGTCAGAATTACGTTAAAAAAAAGTTTATTTTTTATATTTTGAGAAAGTCGAAATTACGAGAGTAAAATGAAATATTTTGAAAATAAAGTTGAAATTACAAGCATAAAGTCTCAATATTTTAATAAAGTTGTAATTAGAAAAAGTCAATATTGTAATGAAGTTGTAACAATAGTGTCAACATTTTTTGAGAAAAGGTGAAATTACGAGAATAAAGTTGAAATATTTGAGTATAAAGTTGAAATTGTGAGAATAAAGTAAATATTTTGAGAATAAAGTCAAAATTCTGAGAATAACGTCTAAATATATTGAGAATAAGGTCAAAATTACAAGAATTAAGTCTGAATATTGAGAATGTCAAAATTACGAAAATAAAGTCTAATATTTTGAGAATTAAGTCAAAATTACTAGTAAAGTTTATTTTGAGAATAAAGTCAAAATACTGAGAATAAAGTAAAAATTAGAAGAATTAAGCTGTAGCAATTACAAGATTAAAGTCAGCCTATATTGCACATGCAAATGGCCAGATATTGTATTCAATCTTTTTATGAACCTTTTTCTGTCAATTATCAATCGTTTTTACTTTTCGGTACGTGTAACTGAATGATCTGGGCTTGATCCGCCTCAGTTTCTGAGTGAATGTTGCAAAAATGACTCACAAGCAATGCTTTCTTTCCATTGCAGGTTGCATAAGCTGATCAAAAGAGCCACAGAGTCATTTTCAAAAAGAAATTAAAAACCTGTGCTAACTGAAATAAAACAAGTCACTTTAAACCAGGACCTAAACTAGGAATTTAAAACTGTAAACTGTTAACATTTCAGATTCTAGGCTTTCAGATTTGTAACATTTTTAAACCTTCACTGGTGCTTATTACAAGCAAAAGAATTGTGTCAAATCAAGTACTGTACAACTGTATCCAATTCCTGCTGAAAAGTCATGGAACTTAAATAAAAGAGAGACATTGAATTAGGACAATATTTTTTTATTAGCTGTACAGCAATACATTCTCCACACCATCTTACCTCATATGACCTCTATACCCCACCCAGCCATAATAAATGTCTTTATAAGGTTGGTTTTCTGACCATTGTAAAATTCACACAGTACAGCTAGGTTTAAAAAAAAAAAAAAAAAAAAAAAAAAATTAACCTAGAATTTTAAGAGCTTAAAAAAAGAAAGCAATTTAAATGCAATTACATGTTGGAGGAAAACTTCATTCTGAATCAGAAAAACAAATAATCAGAAATAAGGACATTGCTCTTTTGAACAAGTGACAAACTTTTTACAAATATCCCATCCAAGCTTCCCCTTCTAGAAACAGTTCGTATCAAAATAGCTTCCTCGAACACTCATATTAAACTTTTTAAATTAAACGTGGTCTGAAAAAACCTATTGTAAACTTTTAAGTCTCCTTTCAGAATCCCATGAAAATAACTCAGGTCACATACGGTTTAATATTAGGGGTGGTTGTTGGGACCACAACCACATCGAAACAGATCCAAATGATTGGAGATGTGCACGTCGCTGTACCTGCCCAGTTCTGTCCCTTTTTCCTCCTTTTACAAAAGCTAGAACAAAATCCAACATGGAAGCCTATTCGTCAGGTGGAACAATATTAAAGCCACTCTCTTGTCGCCTTTAAGCAGTGGTACAAAGATGAAGCAACCCCTTCCCATCAAGCGAGCTGAGCAGACCAAATGCAACGAAGCTACAGAAGGACAGAAAGAATGGGGTTATACAGCCTACATGATTCTTCAGGCTTTTATTTTTTTTTTTGCCCCACAAGTAATTTGAAAGCCTTCAGTGGCATGTTTCCAAACAACTACTGTTAAAAGCCATTGCCCTAGCATTCAAGGTCATCAATTCACTAGAAAAAGATTAAAATGTTCATAAAACAGAAAATAAAAATTATTTACAAGCAAGACTAGCCAAGATTACCTTTTTTTGTACAACTTTATCAACTGCAGGTTTTTTTTTTAATATGGATGGATGTCAATGTCCCTGGCTTGATAATCAGATGGCTACATTTCTACGCTCTCTAACATTATCAACTGTGACCAGTGAAAGAGCACATGAGGAAGAAACAGCGAATAAAAGTTGTCATAAATGTCAAACATTGAAAGGATTTTCTGGACAGATGGGGGTAAGAACACCCATTTCTACAGCAGTGACGGCGATTCTAGATATCAAGGCTTGACCAGGCACAAAATGATCGTTTCTGAATATTGCCATGGTAATTGAAATGACAAGTAAAGACGGCAGGTTAGCTCGGTAAAGAAAACTCTAGATGCATGTATTATACCACAATGTCTGAGACATTAATGCTGTCGAAAATCACCTTGCATCTCGATGTACACAGCCAAAAAAAAAGAAAAAAAAAGAAAGAAAAAGTCAGCAGTTGAACTACTGGTGTGATAAAAACAGTAGAAAAAGCGCAGTTTTGTGATCATCATGAAAAGACAAAATGTAAGAAACTTCAGGACGTTCAGAATTTGGGGTTTATAGTCTTTAAGAAATTCGATGCAAGACAAGAGGACACAGCGCTGTATTAAAGGAGGTGAAGAAGAGAAATGTGAGCGTGTGTATATATATATATATATATGTATATATAATCAAGGGACACGTATATGGGGGTGTGCATTTACGCAAGCATGTGTGATCAGCCTGTGCATGTACACGTATCCCCCAGATCACCGGTCCATCATGCTAAGGATCATTTCAGGAGTAAGATCACCGTTAGGCGCAGCTTCGGGGACGGCTAGCTGCACTGTTTCTACACCAGCCTCGACAGCCTCCACTTCCTCCACCACTGGCTGGGCAGCTGCTGCGGCATCAGCGCCCTCAGGCTCTTTCTTCACGATTATGTTCTCAATGGCCCCTGTGCTTTCATCCTCCACCTGGATAATGGCAGCAGCTGCTAGGAGAAACAGAGAGAATCATTTAGTTAAACTTAGTTAAAAGAGGTTTTGAATGATTTGCCTTAAATGTGCAGCAGTGTGCACGTTACCTGTGGTGGTTTTGGCGACAGACTTGGTAGGAGAAGCCTTGGCTGCATTCTTGGGGGGTCTGCCACGTTTCCTCTTGACAGGAGGTTCGGCTGGTGCAGGGATGGGAACGATGGGTGGAGCCTGTTCCACATCCATCTGGTCATCATCATCATCAAGAAGATCCTCTTCCTCTTCATCAATGTCATCAAGGTCAGGTTCTCCATGGTCATCTGAGATATTCAGGTCACAGCATTAAAAATTGGTGATTCATTTCATGATTTCTATTCTATTCTGAAAATTATAGAAGTCCATTTCCATCACTGAACTCAGAATTGCAAAGTCAATTCCATGATATAAACTCAAAATTGCCAGAAAACCGAAAAGTTTTTCCTCTCGTAGTTCTTATTCTTTCCTACAATTGAGTTTATACCTCAATTCTGAGAAAAAAAAAAAAAAAAAAAGGGTCAGATTTGCAAGAAACAATTGCAATTCTGAAAAATAAAGAATTGCAAGATATAAACGTAAAAAGTAGTCAGATTTGCGAGACAAAAGTCAAATATAAACTTGCAATTGGAAGTTAGTCAGAATTGAGAAACAATTGCAAGAAAAAAAAAGTCGTCATTTCCTCACCATTCTCACGTTATTTCTTACAATTATGAGTATTTAAAAAAAAAAAACAATTCTGAGAAAAGTCAGATTGAGATAAACTCGCAATTGAGAAAGTCGCAATTCTGCAAAATACAGTAACAATTCTCTTAAAATAAAGTTGCAATTTGTGAGATAAAAACTCACAATTGCAAAACAGACTTCTTTTGAGAGTTTCTTGCAATTCTGACTTTATTTCTCGCAATTATGATTGACAATCCTGAGGAAAAAAAAAGACAGATTTGGGTTTTTTTTCTTGCAATTTTAAGTTTGTCAATTCTGAGAAATAAAGTCAGAATAACGTGATATAAACTCACAATTGCAAAAAAGATTTGCGAGGTTCTCTTGCAATTCTGACTATTTCTCGCAATTATGAGTTTGACAATTCTGAGAAAGCAAGTCAGATTGGTGAGATACTTGCAATTGCGAGAAAACGGTCACATTTGCGAGACAAACTCACAATTCTGAGAAATAAAGTCGCAATTCTGAGAAATAGAATAGAAATAGAATTGTGAGATCTATAGCCAAGCTACTCACCGCTATCTTCCTCATCATCCTTTCTAGAGCGCATCTTCTTCTTCCGGCCGCGTCCCCTTTTGCCTGGAGCTCCATTCTCTCCTTCACCAGAATCCATCCCAGTGCAGTTATCTGCATGTCTGGCCATGGTATTCTGTTTAAAATACACACAATTTGTTAAACACCATATCCAGTGGCATCCTGAAAGACATCTGACTTCTTTCAATATACCGTACCCTGCGAGTGAAGGTCTTGCCGCACTTGGTGCATACAAAGGATGTGGGTACAAAATTGGGGTCGTGATAACGGCGAAAGTGCATGTCCAGGAGCTGTTTCTGTCTGAAAGTTTTCTCACATTGGCTGCAGGCGTATGGCTTCTCCCCAGTATGGGTGCGCTTGTGCATGACCATGTGACGCTCCTATTAGCAAGAACACAAATAAATGTGAAGCAAAGTTTGATAAAAGAACGCTTACAAAACTATTTAACTTGAGGAGATTTGCATGAGCTGTCTGACCTGACGGCAAGCATAGTCACACTGATCACACTTGAAGCGTTTCTCATTTTTGTGGGATTTCTGATGCTGGATGAGAGCATAGCGCTCATGGAACACTGCATCACAGTAACGGCACTTCCTGCCCTGCTCAATGTAGGAATGCTGCTTACGGAGATGCACACCTGCAGGGAACACAGAAATTGTGTAAACACCAAGCTGTCATTGCTAGTAAAAAAGCCCATTATAGTCACCAGGAACAACTGCAAAATGGTAAATGCTGAGCACTGTGGTTTTACCAAGATCACTCTTGCGGGCAATAACGGTGTCGCAATGGGGGCAGTGAAATTTCGCCACATTTTCTGTGTGCTTCTGCAGTATGTGCATCTTCATGGTACCACTCTGGGTAAAACGTGCATGACAAATATAGCACTCGTAGGGCTTCTCTCCTGTGGGACAGATAAAAAAAAAAATATATGTATAATACATTTACATCAGTTCTATTCATCTAACCCATTTAGTTAACAAGAACACAATCTAAGATGGTAAGTGCAGCAGACCTGAATGGGTCCTCATGTGTCTCTTCAACTTATAGGTATCTCTGCTGGCATAACTGCACAGACTGCACTGGAACGGACGCTCTCCAGTGTGGGAGCGAATGTGACGCTTCAGCTTGCTAACCTGAAAAGTTTCAAGGGTTAGGTAAATCAACTTGGAAGCAACTTTCCAAGAAAAAAAATAAATAAATAAAAACTCAACATGACGTTCTCAGACCTACCTCTACACTGGCGTAGTCACACATGGAGCACTTGAATGGTTTCTCATGAGTGTGCTTGTAGCGTCTGTGTCTCACCAGCTCTCCACTGGTGACGAAGGCCATGTCACAATCAGTGCACTTATGTGGTCTGGTGCCTGTCAGAAAAAAAAAAAAAAAAAAGCCATTTAAATTTCTAATTCACATTAGGTAGCCTTCTAATGCACTCTAGATCACGTACCTGTGTGGGTGTTGAGGTGGTTCCTCAGCAACGTCACAGTCCTGAAGGCTCGGCCACAAAGATGGCACTTGTGAGGCCTCTCATCTGTGTGGCTCTTCATGTGGCGGTCCAGATTGGAACGGCGCGGGCAAGTGTAACTGCACAGCTCACACTGGAATGTCTTCTTCACACCTGCACACATGCAGTGATTTAAACCCAGCACACTAACACTACACTGTAACACCATGTAGTGTCTGATCATTCTGTGTGCATCACACGTTCTCACCTTTCTTCTTGATTTTGGTTGGTTTGGGCGGTTTCATGTTACCCACAACTTTCTCAGCATTGACTTCAGAGAGCAGTCCCTCCTGTTGTTCCTCCTCAAAGTCATACACAGACACGTCCATGTCTTTATCGCCCTCTGTGTTATAACGCAGCTTGCTTTTCTTAGTTTTCTTAGCCTTTTTAACAGGAGGAGTATAGTCTGGATCTTTGGACCAGGCAGGGTCTTCATTCTGGACTTCAGTCATATCCTCCTCCTCCTGCTGTGGAGGCTGATCTTCTTGGGCCTGGAGCTCATCTTGCTCCACAGTTTCCACTTCTCCATTTGCACCCACTTTGACCACCTGCAACAGAAGATATAGAATTTAGATTTACCAGAACGTACCAGGGCATTGCATTTAAAACAAATGTCCTGATCAAAACAACATGACCAACCTGGAAGCCCTCAGGCAATGGCAGGGTGTGACAGATGACCGGCTCCCCATCTTTAGGCATGGCAGTGGCGTCCACCAATGTCCCCTGCAGCTCTTCCACAGTGGCGGCAGTGACAGGCACAGCTGAAACAGGCACCTGCACCAGCTGAAGCTCTCCCAAGCCCAACTGCTGCTCCTCCATGTTCACCACCTGCAGGGTGATGATCTGAGTATCATCGACGGTGGTGACCGTGGCTTCATGGGCGGCACCAGCCACACCCACGGGTGCACCGACAGCAGCTTCCATGACTTCTGTCTTCATCTGGAGTAGGGCAGGATCCAGGGTGTCCATGACCATCATCTGCACACTGCTGTTGACAGCCTCCACCACAGGCTCTCCTTCCACCTGAGCTTGCTCCAACCCAGCGGCCTGCAGCAATTCAGCTCCCACTTCCTCATCTTCTCGTCGCCTTTGGTATGTCTTACATTCCTTGGCCTTGAAAGCATCCCCTGCATCTTCCACCACTGCCTCAGTCGGTCCCCCTTCCATGGGTAATACCTACACCAATTAAAGGCAAGAAAAGTTAGAATCCAGCACTAAATGCAGGATGCTAAAGGTTTCCTACCTCACTGAAATCTGGACTGTTTACTTACAAATACTGAGACGCTCTGCTATCAACCTTGCAAATGTTAGGGCTGGGAAGATCAATGCATCACGAATCGAGAAATGATTCTGCATCAATTCTGAGATTTTGTGAATGCATTGCAATCCTCTCTAGAATCGATTCCGAGCTTAGTTTAACAGCAGAAACAGCCTCTATACTGCTTGCTCCCAACATAACACACACGAACACAAAATAATCGTTCATAAAGTTTAAAAAGGAAATTCGAGGAAGCAAATTTTGAGGGTGTTCATGGTGGGCAGTGTTTACATTAATCTTGCATCACAGAAGCATTCTAAACCAAGTTGCCATTACCAACCAAACACACAAGCGTTCTTCTTTGAGAGCGTTTGAGTGTGCGCTGTTAAAAATTAAGCTCAGAGTCGATTCCAGAGAGAATTACAATGCATTTGTAATTGACTGATGAATCGCAATTAATGGATTTATCATCACAACCCTAGCAAATGGTATGCAATAGAGTTGAGTTGGCATTTCCATAAACATCCATGTGTTTGTATAGCACACTGTGAGTTTACCTGTATCAAAAACGAATACTTCATCTCTCTACACCTGTGCCTCCACCACTTTCTGCCTCCGAAGAATGAACTACCTGTCTCAACTCTGCTTCTTACTACCTAGCTCAACCTGTTGGGATGTAAGCAAATCAAGTCATCAATGTTCAAAACAAAACATACTTTCAGTTGGCAAGTCATAATAGTCAAAGCTCTTTTCTTGATCACACCGCCCTTCTTTGTTTTTCTGTTTTTATATTATATAACAGTCTTAAAACCAGCCTTAAGTAACAGGTATATTTGTAGCAATAGCCAAAACTATGGGACAAAATTATTGATTCTTTTATGCCAAAAATTGGGATATTAAGTAAAGATCATGTTCCATGAAAATAGTTTGTAAATTTTCTATCGCATATATAACAAAACATAATTTGATTAGTAATAAGCATTGCTAAGAACTTTTTTTTTCCCCATTTAGACAAATTTAAAGGCGACTTTCTCAATATTTTGATTTTTTGGACCCAGATTTTCTTATAAACCATACATAAATGGAAAGCTATATATTACAAAAAAATAAAAACAAGAACTAGTGCCTTGTAACTGCTAGTTGCTAGTCGCTTACCATATACAAGCTCGGCAAACTTGCAAAACTTGAGCGTGACTTTCATTATATCAAAACCTCGTTTTGAACCCTTGATTCGGCGCCAGAAAGCATCATCTGAAACTATTCGTTTCTACTTCCTCATGATCGCGGGCATTTGGCCACGAACCCATTAAACCAACAAAACGGTGCAAATGTGTCCACTATCCTTACCTTCACACGTTTTAAAACACCCTTATGATTTTCCACAGCAAGAGGGCATTCTGAGATGGTTAATCGTGTTTTTGTACCACTACCAGTCGGGTTGTAGAGGGAGCTCTCTACAGTTTTTATCCCTGCTGTCGTTTGTTGCTTGAGGTTGGTCTTTCAACAAGAGTGAGCGGTCGCATCGACACCGACGACCGCGGCGTTTTCCGGCGATAAACTCCGAGATTCGGGGCAGGCTCGGCGGCGAGGCTCGGTCTTACTTATCAAAAATGGCCATCGGTGTCATTTAGCAACGACATCTTCCTCGTTTGATTTCAATCTGCGCAATACGCTAGCTGTAGAGCTGATGCTAAAACGCTAAGATGCATTTAATGTTTATTTATTTACGTTAACCGATCGTTTTGGATAGAAGGTGTGATAACGACCAAAGAGCGAACTCAGGCCGCAGTAATGGGACTTTATTATCGCCGAACCGGGTCAATGTTTCATCGACTCGGGTTTGAATTTAACTGCTCGAGGAGGGGCGCGAACACGGCTATAGACACAAGCTAAAATGTATTTTACGGGTTAAAAAAATCGCACATATTTCGCTTAAAACCACGCCGATTTGACGTTTGTGAATTGAGATGCTTGTTTTACACGGTTTGGGTGTGGCAGGATCTGAAATTTGTTAACTTTGAAAGGCACATTAGCTGGTTGGCTAAGTGCGCGTGCAGAAACGGCGGGTTTCTAAAGACAGGAAACAAAGAGAAGAAACAGAAAATGGACGCCTGGCCTAAAGATTGAAACAAACATCCTGTCGTTAAATAATGGCATCTTTGCGAAATGCCGTCTGATATAGTTTCAATAGTGCTTAATAATCGGGCAGAAGCCCGAACTTCTGGGTTATAAATGTTTTTTGCTAAATTTTCGATAACGATAGAGGGAGACAAACACCCCCCGCCAGCCGCCTGGACTGGGAGCCCCATCGTGACACCTAGAGGCCGATTAAAGCTCCTGCAAAACTCCCCCCTTTCGGAAAAGTAGTGCTGTTTTACCTGCGTTTGGTGATTTACTCTCGCGTTGAATTCGACAGAAAGCCCAGGGTTTGTTCTTCCTTCAGTACGAGACGGAGTAAAATTGCGTCCTTCACCTCCGGCGGTTTTAATCCTCTCCCGCTTTTGCAGAGTAGGCTCCGCACAAAATGGCGGCCCTTAGCGGCTGTTGCGCATGCGCGTCGCGCAGGGGGGCGGTGGCGTGGGGGAGGGCTGTAAACACAAGCAGTGTGCGGATTGGCCGTGTGGGGCGCTACTTTTGAATTACGGATGTGGGCTGTTTTTTTCTTTTTTTTTTTTAAGGAAAGCGTTAAGTCAAATGTGTATAAATATTATATTAAACATTGCAGCATACGATACCCTTATTACAATATTAGAATATATTAGAAGATACTATGATAGCTTAACAGCCGAAATTGGAGATGTAAGGGGGATTGATAATGTGACCGTTTTTTTGTAGCATATGTGACCCTGGACCACAAAACCAGTCATAAGGGTAATTTTTTATACATTATCTGAAAGCTGATAGGACATTTGGCCGAGATACAACTAATTGAAAATCTGGAATCTGAGGGTGCAAAAAAATCGAAATATTGAGAAAATCACCTTTAAAGTTGTTAAAATGAAGTTCTTAACAATGCATATTACTATTTAGAAATTAAGTTTTAATTTATTTACGGTAGGAAATGTACAAAATATCTTAATGGAACATTAAGATAAAAATATACAATACAGCATAAAAAATTATAATTTTGACCCATACAGTGTATTTTTGGTTATTGCTACAAATACCACTGTGCTACTTAAGACTGGGTTTGTGGTCCAGGGTCACATATGTAGTGTATGTGTGTGATCTTTTTTCTCTCTCTAAACATTTTCTTTTATCTGTGAAAAAAAAATATATATATATATATATGAGAAAGAATTGAATATATCACATAGAAACCCTGTTTTAAACACAATTGAAACTGACTTCTCTGTTATGTAATACATTTTTTTTTTCCTTGGTTATTTTTCTTTGGTTCCATTTGAGCATGCAAACGCTCCAGTACCGTAAATTCCTTTATTGTCCAATTTTATTTGTGACAAAGTACAAATAGCAGAACCACAAAACCAGTCATAATGGTAATTTTTTTAAACAGAGATTTAAACATTATCTGAAAGCTGAATAAGTGATGAAGTTTTGAAGAAATGAAGTTTTTAGCAATGCATATTACTAATCAAAAAATAAGTTTTGATTTATTTACAGTAGGAAGGAAATTTACAAAATATCTTCCATGGAACATGATCTTTACTTATCCTAATGATTTTTGGCAAAAAAAAAAACAAAAAAAAAACAATGATCATGTATGTATCTGGTTTTGTGGTCCAAATGTTTTAATAAATAAGTGACTCAAGTTTTAGTGTCCATAATTTTAATAGTTTCCTTTACAGTTGATGTCAGCAATATCCTTGTCAGACAATATACATATTTAGAGTAAATAAAAAATCAAAAGTAAATCACTTTTTAATGCTGCACAATCTGTAGATAATAATGAAAAATATATTTAAATCTGTTCTGCAGTTTGCAATCCTAAACCGCAGTGTTGAGTTTTAAATAAAGTCTATCTCATTCTCTCGCTCCCCATACTACTTTGAGGCACTTATACACTGAAGAGGCGTTCATATTGTCATATATTTAAGTCTGGAACAGATCGAACTAGAAAAAAAAAAATGCTATGTAAAAATGAACGAACCTTCTCGGGTTCCAACCCAGAACCTTTCTGTCTAGCAGCACTGGAGAAATGCTCTGAGTCAAACATGATCTATGGCCATTCTAAAGCATGGAAAGGTCATCGTTTTGTCGAACCTATTGCAAAAGGCAATATTCACCACAGCTTAAATGCTGACATCTTAATAAAATAAAAATGAACAGCTTCACCACTTTTACAGCAGATTTTACAATGCCAGTGGCTTACATGAAGTGCATGGTGAATCAAATCAGATCCGTATTGGCTATTTGAGCATTTAAACATTTCAACTAAATTACAACACAAAACATTTACACTTTCAATGGAATATAGATATATATTCTGTATCAATAAAGCATATGACAGTATGGAATGGCACTGTTACAATGGCAACAAGGTCCCTATGAAAGTTTGGGATTAATAAGGAAAGATTTCCAAAGACCCCCATCCTATTTCAAGATAGAGACCCCCCTCAGCTACCAACAAACATTCTCCAGTCACTATGTACACACACATAAGCACAATCAGATTCTCTATTACCAATAAAGTGAAAACCACACTTTATCTCCCATCGCTATCAGTATTGCTGATCAGGGTCCAGCTTCATTCCGTGAATCATGAAGGCAACACCATTGGACCGAATCTTAAGGCAGCAAAACATTGTTTAGAAACCATTCCCACCTATGTATCTTACCTCAGCACTTTACAGTAGTTCATTTTAGGCCATATCCAAAATATTAATAACATACAGACTGACATACAAGTCCTCTTGTCCAATGATTGTATAACATCCGTCCACGTCTTTGAGCACAATGCCGATACTGTTACGCCGTTTCGTGTCATTTAAAAGGTTTGATAGTTTTTAATAGTGTGCATTTATAGTTTGTAATTGGCATGATCATGACAGTGAGGATACTGAGACGCAAGTACAACATTTTCGACAAGTATCGGTCAGTTGATTGAGTTAGAAAGCCGTACTGGCCATGCTTCCGGGCGCAAAAAGCCGGGACATCCCGTCTTGTGAGGACTCGAGGTGTCGATGGGCCATTTTCCCCTCCTCACCTGCAATTAAAACAAATGAAACACACAAATAAGAGACATTGTCCATGTCCTTTTTTAGCTGAGAATTAGTTGCAATCGAAATTATTCAACCCCCCCAGAGACTGCAGTACTTTACAAATACAAGCTTTTCTGAAGACCCAGGACTTTATAAAAAATTGCATCTACAACTGTTTACTGGCATATTAAAAAAGGAATAATGTCAATATATAATGTAATGTTTTTGAGTTACAGGATTTTTTAATAACACAGCTTATGTCATAATTATTCAACCCCCATTCAACTCTGCTGTTTTTAGTTACTTATTTTTATGGTATGGAAACAAAATTGTCTTAAAATACAATTAAGCCTTTAGAAACTCTATTAAAAAACTGAATTAGCTTGGGGTGTTAGACATACAATCAGTTAACCCATGCATGTGCTGAAGTTGAGTAGCAAATATGGCAAAGTCAACAGAGCTCTCACAAAAGCTATAGAGAAGAAATAGTTTTATTATATTAGAAAGTCAAGGGCTATATGAATGACATTAAAAGTTCCTAGAGACACAGCTGACAGCCTTGTTCCTTAGTTTAAAATGTGCTGTACCAGAAAACATTTGAGGGTGTTGAACAAAAAAAGCACAATATCATAAAACGTTTGGGCAGTGCAACTCAGAAAAACCTGCAATGTACAGTCAAAGGCCTGCAAGATGACCTGACGAAAGAAGGAAAAACATTACAATGCAGTGTATAAGAAGAACACTAGATGAGTATGGCTTTCATGTTGAGGCATCTTGCCAAATACCACTCTTTACCAAGAAGAACAAAACGGTCGACTTGAACATGCTAAAATTCATTTGGATAGACCTGTGGAGTTCTGGAAGAATCTTTTACTTTAACTTTTTGGACCTATGGATTAGCAGTGCAAAACTTAAGAGCAGAAGAACACTATCTCTGTCGTCAAACTTAGAGGTGGACCAGTCCTGTTATGGGGGTGTTTTACTGCAGAAGGAAGTGGAAATCATGACTGTATGAAGGACATTATGGATTCTTTGAAGTATCAGGCCATTTTGGTAAGAATTGTGATGCCTTTGGTGCAAAGACTGAAGCTAATGATTAATGGATTTTCCTGCAGGACAATCATCACAAAGTACACATCCAAATCTACTTATGCTTGGTTCAGGGTTCTTGAGTGGCCCGTTTAGTCTTCAGATGTGGCAAAGAGAAAACCAAAGATTATCAGTGATCTAAAAGCTTTTTCATGTGAGGAATGGGCCAAGATTGCAGTAGACAGGGTTCCCACTCAAAGCCAAATGTCAAATTCCCTGTCCTATAATGAACAGATCCATCCATTTGCAAGCTTTATTTACTTGTTTAGAGACGTTTTTAGTACAAAACACTTTTTTTTATGATTTCAGGGATTAAACGCTTTGAAGAATTTTCTGTTTGTAATCAAGTTCATCATTCAGTCTTTTTATTTCTTCACATTTAGTTTTTGCTTTTCTATTGTTTACTTGTAACACCCAGTCTTTGAAGTGGATATTTTGTAGCCAAAGATCTTAAAATGTACATTTTCTTGTCATGTTTGTCTCAGTTATTAGGTACAGCCTGGTGACTGCATTTGACAAAGTGATTGCCAGTTGATAAATGTTGGGAAGGGAATAAAATGGTGCTGAAAAATAGTTTAACCATAAAAATAGGCAAAATGTGTGAAAAAACGCAATAAAAAAGATACAGTATAGAAAAACTACATTTCGATAAATGGAAACTAAAATTTAAAGCAACAAAAAACAAAAATCCCTGATATTCCATGACTTGGACCCAAAAAAAAAGAAAAAATTCCCTTGACTTTCAATGTCTGGAACAGGCCTCTTAAAATTCCATGATATTCCAAAAATAACATGAAATTTCAGCCCTGAGTAGAGAGGTGACAGAAGCTTCTGATCACTTCCAAGCAGTGTTTATTGGTGGTTTTAAAGAATAAAAGATTCTGCACCAAATTTGACATTTGGGGGTTGAATAATTTTGAACATGAACGTTTAGAGCCAATTAGATTAAAATTACTCAAATGTGTATTCAAAAACTTTCTCTAATAGTGTACTGATGCCTTTGCTGAATTGTTTACACAAGTGTTCTCTGTAGCAAAATGTCTTGCAGGTCAAGGGGAATGAATGATTTTGATTGCAACTGTATAAAATTGTATATTTACTATTTACTAGACTTTATCAATTTCCCTGACTCTTCCAGCATGGAAATTCATGTGAAATTCTCTGATCTTTGTAAGTTTTCCAGCTAATCCATTCTTTCACTTTTGTTACCGATCTTTCCTTTACAGGTCTTTTTCCTGTCGTTTCGTCCACTGCTTACCTAGCACAAGCAGAGCTTGTTTGGCAGCATCCCTCACATCCTCCTTATCTGTCCGGCACAGATACACCAGCTGCTCGATGCTCTCTTTGGCCTGTGATGTACAAATACAGACAGCAGGGCACTTTACTTAAAGTCCTTCACCAACACTGAGGTGTGATGCTGCATATTATCCGATTCCCACTCAGACTACTAGAGCACTACTAACCACCAAGCTCTTGATGTTATGTAAGCAGATATACATATATATGTAAAAATGTAATCGTTGCTTGAGTAGTGCTGGGTTATTGAAAAGAGATGTTTATGCATGCATGAACTGACCTTCAGACATGCAAGTGCTTTACATCCACACACCCGCGTCTCAACACTTTCATCCTCCAGCAACTCTAGACAGCTCACTAATGCCTGAGACAGAACAGAAATGAGAGACACTGAGTGGATCAAGTTAAAAATAACAAAGCATTATAACTTCTACTTTGCATTTATTACAGAATTTATCCAGTATTAACATTCTGGCCAGTACCAAAGCAGATAATTATTTTTTTATGTTAAGTCTAATCGCAGACAACCAATTTAAAGGTCTAATAAAATTTTGTACCGTTTTGTATAAATACATAAAGAAATAAAAATAAAATTTTAAACTAAAAACAGCTGTTAAACTAGCTCTTAAAATGAAGTTTAGTTAATACAATATTGTAATCTACAGTATGAGTTATTCTGAGGTTTGCTAAAGATTACATGTAACAGTGTTGTAAAATTTGTTTGTTTTTTTATTAACCTTAAGTGAGCATTAGAGCATTATTTAAGTATTGGTGATATACAGCAGTTCTTGTTAATATTTTAAATTAGATTTAATTTTTTGTTTTCATTTTAATTTGCAAGTTTTGTTGTGTATATTGTAATAATAATTTGAATTTAATCACACAGAATGAGAGGTAAACATCCTTTATGTGCAGAGCTTGTACAAATCAAGTATCCTTGTTCTTAATACTTAATACTTGTATTTGATATTTTTAATTAGATTTAATTTTTATATTTTCTCTTTTTATTTCAATTTTAAAGTAATTTTGTTGTGTATATTGTAATAATTGGAATGTAATTAGTTTATCCATATAGTTAAATCTGGGATTTTATTTTAAATATGTCTAATGATTTTAGGTTTTAGTTTATTTAGTTGTAGTTATTTTATATTATTCTTTTTATTTTATATTTATTGTTTTTAGTGTTTATATGTATTATTAAACAATATGTTTATTTAAAAAAAAAAAAAGTATGATTTTGTTTTATAAAAAATAACATTGGCATTAGAAGATAGAAGGTAATCTAAATGTAAAAATGGGGGTTTAGCATTTAATTGAAAATTTTGGAAGTTTAATGCTTATGTTAAGTAAAAAAAAAAAAAAAAAGCAAAGATTTTTAAAAATAACATTACCCTTAGTTTTAAATGACAGCACAAATAATCTAAAATGTAAAAATAGAAGTAATATATAATATATTTTAAGTTTATTGTTTAAGTAATGGATTTTACATTTTTTATGGATTTTTTTAATCTTTAGACCAGTTTTTTTTTTATATTTTATAATTATTTTTATTTTATATTTATTATTATTAGTTTACTGTTATTTTAAGTTATAAAAAAGTAAGACTTTTTTATAAAAATAACCTTGGTTATATTATTATTAATTTATTATTATAAATTATATTAATTATTAATTATATTATCCAGCAGAGATAATATAATTGTAAAAATAGGGAAAATTGTGCATAATAATTTTGGACATTTTTATTTTAAATATGTCTAAAGTTTATATTAAGTTTTAGGGTTTTTTTATTGCTATTTTCTATGCATTATTAAGTTTATTGTTTAATTTAAGTATTGAATTTTAAATGAATTTTTATAATAACCTTGGCATTTAAGAGAGATATATATATATATATATATAGGGGGGGATTTGGCATTTAAATGTTACATTTTGGACACATTTAATGTTACTCATGATCTTAAAACCCATGTGATCTTATAGCTTATACACAAAAACGTGTACTTACATTTATGATATTGTTTTTGTAGAAAAGTATTGTGCCTATATTTGTGTCTATAAGTAGGTGTGGAACTTTGACTAGTGGTGGATAAATAGTCATGGACGTGGATGTTTCCCAAGTTCATTTGATCTTACAAACAAGACAGTACAAACAGGAGTTTGTAGAGTTTGCAGGAGGACTGTAAGCGCATGTCTTACCCTCTCCCTGTGGCGGGTTTGGTCAGCTAGACTCCGCAGCAGGGAGCTGGCTGCGCTGCACACTTTCCCTCTCGGATCCCTCAGCAGCAGACTGACTGCCCGCAAGCCCTCCCTCTTCAGACTGCACTCAGGAGGCTTCTTCAAGGATTTTACCAGAACATCCTGATCTCCAGACTGCAGGCTCTGAACTAGCCACACTGCAAAAAAAAAAAAAGGAGAACCAAAGAGAGACATGGATGAAACCGATACACTGATGGGAGAACATTAGGTGGGGGAGGACTGGCAAGATGCACCCAGAAACCACAACGACTGAGAAGTGGAACGGGGTGATAATAGGGGCGTTTGGGACGGGAGGGGTTGATACTACAGATGTGTAACACAATCACTCTTGCTAATGAATGTTTAAGGATAGACGAGAATAGTCCATTAACACTTGCAACGACCAGACATTGTTCATTTTTAGTAAGAGTTCTCAATTTCAAATGATGTGAAAAACTCTCAGTGTAAAGTAGATTTAGCATTCACATTGCACATTCTCTTTCAAGCATCAAGCACAAATTTAAATCTTGTTACAATGAATCGATTTTAGCACCAGAGGCCTCAAGTAGCTGTATTGTTGGTTAGAGTAGGTGTTTTTGCTACTGAATACAGTAATGTTAGTTATGAACTATAAACTCATTTTTAAAATATGATAATGAATAAATGCTATATAATGGAGGAAAACAATTAGATGTCACTATTTTGAACAGCTTTCTTGCCACTAGTGAACAGTGTTTCACTGTTTTAAGGATTAACTTAAAAAAATAAACAAATAATATTGTTTATATTATATTATATAATATTGTTAGATTTATGCTTATGCAATAATACAACTTTTTTTTTTAAATTAGTCTCTTCTGCTTACCAAGGTAGCATTTATTTGATCTATTTAGGACATTATAAATGTCTTTACTATCACTTTTGATCAATTTTTATTTGTCCTTTATTGAATAACAAGACAAAAATATGATTTTATAAAGTGAATGCAATTCTTTCTGAGATTTGCTAAGGATTACATTCGATTTTGTTGTGTAATAATTGTAATTGTACTGGTTTATTTATATAGTTCATTAGTTTAAATGTCTAAAGTTTTTATTAAGTTTTAGTATATTTAATTGTAGTTATTTTAATATATACGTTTTTTTATTATTTATTTTATTTAAGTTTATTGTTTATTTTTCATGTTTTTTTTTAATCATTATAATCATTCTAATAGGATCATACTAATATGGGCTTTTGGTCAATTTAATTTGTCCTTTATTAGAAAACAAGACAAAAATACGATTTTATGAAGTGAATGCATTAAAAGTCTATACTGTTTTGTCTATAAAAATAAAATATCAAACTAAAACAATTGTTTTTAAATGCTGCATGTGAATTTAGGTAATACAATATTGTAATCTACAATAATTGTAATCTACAGTATGAGAAATGCATATTCTTTCTGAGATTTGCAAAAAATTACATTTAACAGTTAACAGTAAAATTATTAGGTTTTTTTTTTAAATAACTTTAAGTGAGCATTATTTTAGTATCATTGATATACAGTAATATTTTGAACTAGATTTAATTTTATATTTTCTTTTTCTTTTTTTTAAGTTTTAGTAATTTTGTTGTGTATTTTGTAATACTAACTGTAATTTTATTAGTTTATTTATATAGTTAAAAAACTAAAACATCTATTAAAACTACGCTACATGTGAATTTAGGTAGATAAGTGTAATCTACAGTATGAGAAATGGATGGTTTTCTCTAAGATTTGCCATTTAATGGTGTTATAAAATTATTTCTCCATTAACTTTAAGTGAGCATTACAGCATTATTTTAGTATCATTGGTATATACAGTAGTTCTTGTTAATATTTTGAAATAGATTTTTTATATACTTTCTATATTATATTCTACATTTCATTTTTTAGATTATGTTTTCATTTTAATTTTAAAGTTTTAATTTTGTTGTGTATTTTGTAATAATAACGGTAATTTTATTAGTTTATTTATATAGTTCAATTTTTATTTTAAATGTCTGAAGTTTTAGTTTATTTAGTTGTAGTCATTTCAATACTTAAACTCAAAAACGTAAGGTGTTTTTTTTTTGTTCATTATTTGTAGTGTATTTAGTAACTAATGTATTTTTTCGAATATGATATTTTAATCAATGTAATTTGTCTAGGACAAAAATAAGATTTTATAAATTAATGTGAATGTTTGTTGCTGCAAATTGCTATCCCTGTGAACAGCCCTTTATATGGCACTCAAATATACCTTCTTCAGCCAGCTCAGGAATGTGTGTGTCCAAGTCATTCACCCCATCTGCTTCCAGGTAGCTCCAAAACTGGAAGAGGGTGAGGGTCTCTTTGGACGCACCTCCTGCACGCCTGGGCAGCTTCCTCTCCAGAATCCGCTCCAGCAGACGCAGAAACACTAACACACACACATACACAAGCACAGAGAGTCAAAGAAAATCTGATTTAGTCGCACTTTTAATTTCACCTGGTGTCATCAGAAACAATGATATCAGCGGGATATTAAATCCTTCCCAGAAATGAAATACAGTAAGTTATGGTTAAGGTTGTAATTTATATTGATTAATGGATTGTACAGCAATTTCAATTTAAACACTGATCTCCCAATAACTCATTTAGAGTTCATGCATTAATACACAACACACACACACACACACACACACCAGCGTCTGTGAAGCCAGCTCCTCTCTCAGGGAGTCTGCTGGCGTAAGTGTCGCTGAGAGCCTGTAAGAAGGCCTCTGTGGAGGTGTTGTAGACGCTGCAGCCATCCGTGCACTGCCTCCATAGCAACACAGCCCCTTGGCACTGATCTAACTGAGGAACAACTGCTTCGACATACAAAGAGAAGGTGAGAAATAGAGGTGGTTGTGAGAAAAACAAATTGTTGTAGAATATAAGGTTGTGATGCATGAAAAACAATGTATGGGCATTTGCAAAGAAATGAGTACACATGTAAGATACAAAACTGAAGCAGTATAACAGTTTGAGACTCACCTTCTTCTGGTTGGATGACTTCGCCTCTCGAGTCCTTCACAACCCATCGTATGAGCTCGAGGACTCTAGCCTCCCTGAGAAGTCGGTCCAGAGCGTACATCTCCCCGCAGCGCAGAGGCCCGAATGTGCCTAACCTCTGTTTACAAAAACAAAACATAGTGTATGATTACAGATACTTCTGTTGGTTAAAATGTATTTACACTTATGATCAATGCAACTGTAAAAAGGAATTCTGATTTCTTGCCAATAAACATGAACATTCTGGAAGGAAAACTGTTTGCATCCTGTTTGTGATCTCCATATACATATGAAGAGTTCAGAAGCAAAAGCCTCTAAATCCATCTGATATCTTTCTTTAAAAAAATGCCTTTTTATCAGGTTATAGGTTTCTATGTAAGTACTGGTACTTCTGATTGGGCTGAGGGTCGGATTTTATCGAGTTTTAAATAAAGTGCTGACAATACATTTCCACGCTATTAAATGATTCTGTGTGCGCATGATCTGCGCAGAATCATTAAAGCTACACAGCATTAAACGTCGATTAATTTACTTGTACAATAAGCCGTTTAAAACATGCATTCTCCCTTTCAATTTCCAGCATCCAGGTTCTCAATTCCAGTTAGGGGTGTAACGATTCACTCGTTTTCTCGATGCATCGCAGGGCTCGACATTAACGCTTGTCCGGGACAAGTGGATTTTGTGAAAGGGCAAGTGAAAGAAAATTTTACTTGCCCGACCAGACAAGTAACCAGATTAAAACATCAATAACAAACAACAACTAGCACAGCACCGAAACTTTGCTGAGAATGATTCTTGATTATATTACTTACAGTATACACGGTAAGTGAAAACGGACAGTATCAAGGTTGCGTCAGTTGAGGCTCGTGCAGCCTCTGACTCACGTAAAATCTAAACTACTAACTTAGGCGCAACCGCACACACAAAGAAACAAACATGAACAAACATACTGCGGTAGAAAAAAATTAAAATATTGTATATAGAGTATGATATAGGTAAGCAGCATCACACGAACAAGCACCATTACGACTGCAAATGTGACATTTTATTCAGTAAACTAGTAGTTAATATTAACTGACCTACATTTTAGATACCTCATTGGCCGTTTTGCTAATGAAAATAGTTCTAAGCAAAACCACAGCAGAACAGTCGCGAATCTCCGAGCAACATAGCGGTGTTTCAGTACCGAGTGATTCAGTGAGCCATTCATAAAGTCAGTCGTTTGAACGAACGTTGAATCCGTCTATGGTTGAATCTGTGACACACTCATTAAGACAATGACTTACCTTGGTTTGATTTCATATTTTAAAAATTATTGCATTTTTCCAACATTTAGATTTATATGTTTAAAAAGTAAAACAAATCTTCTAATATTATTTATGCATTTGCAATTTTACTGTCTAAATGCATTTTTGGGACCTTTTATGTTCATTAAATAGTCAAGAGTAAATACATTTAAATGGCACTCTCGATACAGGTTCGGTTTTTCCTCTGCAGTGGAAAGACGGAGTTTGTTGATACTGATTTAATTTGAATGGTAACAACTATACAGAGTCTAATTATTCTAACTGAATGTATTAACAAAATGTAAGAATTTTACGTAAATGATGGACATGTACATTTAGTAAGGTTAGGAAAATATTGCCTTTCATAAAGTGAAAAAGTGTCCCAGAAATCAATTTAAGCCAAATATCACAAATATGCTAATTAAAGTAAAACTGTTCGTTTCCTCACATCTCTCCTTCACGCGCTTCATTCACTGCCTGCCACTGGACGGCGCGCGCGCCCTCGCCGACACGTTTTTTGAGACTTGAGCAGGCAGCTTGTGGTCTCCTTAGTATTCTGGCCAGTACTGCTAGAAGTTGTTTTACTTTTAAACTCTCAGTCATAATATTGGCAGTTGAAAGCCGCGCGTTTGGATGGAGCAAAAGAATGTAAGTCTCTAAAAGCATAAGCACATTGAACGTAAATGACGTTTTAACGTAATGCAGTTAAACCGAAAGTACAACGGAAATGGCCAAAATAACCGCAGCATTAGCAGCAACCATAAAATAAGAGCGCAAGGTTTAACATTATCTGTCACATGCATGAAGTTGCGTTCAAATGCTGTAGCATTTTATTTTATGAAAATAAGAAAAGAAGCTGACATGCAAAGGTGTGACATAAAATGCCTACTTTTTAAAGCATTTTTAAGATCTTGCCTTACATAGGCTAATAATAAAAAAAAATATTTCTTTATATTGTTCTTATATTATCATAGAATGTATAAATGTACATATTAAATACCTTGCAATTGTACTTTTAGTATCCTATACTAAACTGGCATAAAGTGTGCTAAATTGGAAGTATACTGCTGAAGTCCAAATAAAGATGAAGTATATTTGTTTGTGCTAAAGTGGAACTACTGCAAGTATATTTCAGATACAATTTAAATCTAGCATTTAAATTATTCACAGATGATACAATTATCAGCAATAGTGACATTAAAACACATTTTAGGCTTAATATTAAGAAATTCAAATAAAGTTTAATTATAATTTTTATATCAAAGCCTTGATGAATGTATTAGTAAATATGTTAATAGATTTGAACTATACCTGTTTTGAAAAATATTACTTTTCACTAGGGTAGATTTCTACATATGCCATATTTCATACTATAGCATCATTTCATCAACCCTAACCCTAACCCTAACATCTAACAGTGGACAAACATGTTTTAATTTATTTATTTTTTGCATTCACTCTCTGACTCCATTAATTTGCTCCCTGACTAAGCATATAAAGAATTTAGGGAAAGCATTTAAATAATCCTGTGAATACACTTAAAGTATGCAGAATCGAATCGTTAATAATCGAATCGCATCGAATTTTATTGTGAATCGCCTCGAATTGAATCGTTCTGAATTTGCAAAAATCGTTCTTGAATCGAATCGAAACTCTATGAATCGTGAAATCGATTCGCTGTTTACCCAAAGATTCACAGCCCTAATTCCAGTCCTTGCGCCCCACCGCTCTGCACATTTTGTGTGTATCTGTTATCACGTACAACGTTTTATCTATTGGAATATAAGTGCCCTGCGATGAGGACACCACAGGATATTCCACTATGCTTCCAGTTCGAAGCGAGCGTATATGTTCCATTTAAAGGTCATTAAAGCATGCAAGGCATGAATTTAAATTGTATTTATTTACAGATGCATTTATGTCACCCTTAATTGTTCTCTAGTTAGATTTTGTCTGTCTGTGAAGACAGTGTGTGTGCAGGCGGTGGCATAGCGCAAATTTGTGAATGAATTTTCCGAAGTAAAGTAAACTTCAATGGATTTCCCATGCTCAGGGAGTAGGAAAAAGTGAATACCGTGTAGTGGCCATGTCAATTGGAACACAGTTCATGCACTAATCGACTAGTTGGTGCAAGCCCTAGTAGTGACATGTTGTTTTTCTGAGTGTTATCCCATAAAATTGTCATGACCGAAACACACCATTGTTTCCACCAAACAAAATTTTTGCACAATTATGCTTTTTTTTTTATTTTTATTTTTTTTGCATTTTTGTATGTTTTAGTATGTGGGTTAAAATTCTGTAATGTGATGCGGTCGCTACCAAAACATTACTGTCACTACTGAAACATGGGATGTTTTGTCAAAAATAAAGTATAATGAATTATCAGCTAAGATGATAGTGTTTGGTTTAGTGTGTATTCAAACTAATGAATCCCTAACCTTTTGTCCTTTATAAAGAAAGACTGGATTCAAAATACATCACGTCTCATAAATCACACTTGAATTATTGTTAAAATTGTAACCGTTACCGATTTACCTCTCAAAGCTTTTTAATAAAATAGGAAGATGTAAGCAAAATCTTAATAGGTCAATATAACCCTTCTTAATAAATTATATATTACTTTGTTTTGGTAGTGACAAATTTGGGGAGATGACAAATATTTCAAAACTTTTTGAAAATACAATATGATAATTAACAGCGCATTTACTAGAAATTTGTACCTTGGATATTATACAATTTGCATAGATACAAAATCTGTTTCCAACTTTGAACCAATTCTGTAGACTGGCCATAGTAGTAGTTCTATAAGTTTACAATAACTCACCAAAAGCTGCGAGCTGCAGTTCTTCAGATGAACCAGCAGGGTTTGATCTAGAGTCGGGCAGCCTGTGCTGAAAGGACCGGAGGGAGTGTCCCAACATCTTGCCTCACAACCCTCATCCTCTCCTGCGCTTTCCACAGCTGCTGGCCGCTCCTCTGCACTGTATTCGTCACAACACATGAGAACAAACACACGTCAGAACATGACTATGCAATATTTTCAGAAAAAAGTTGGGATTAAACATAAATGAAGTTGTGAAATCAGTCACTCAAACTAACGGTTGTCCTTCAAGTCACTAGGTGGCAGTAGTGTAACATAACTTTATAGAAGCAAAGCATTTTGATGAAAAAACCTTGGTTGACTGCAATTTCTTTTTTGTGCTATAAAATATCATTTGACAGCAGAAAGGTGAAAAATTTCTCAAGTTCTGACCTGTCTGTCCCACTCTGCCTCTCACCATCTTCTTCCTCTTCCTCTTCCTCCAGATCTGATGTATTAAGGAAGTCAAAGCTCCCAAGAGCCGTCTCAACCGTCAAACTTACACTGGATGAGCGACTGCGACTGCGTACCTGCAGATATTTGAAAACACACAAAACACTTTAGCAATCTTTTTAGTCTGAATAATTACAAATGAAAAACTTGATTTTAAATCTATCAAACAGTCAATAAAAAACACATACAAATTATTTAAAAGAACCCCCAGAATTTAAGGCCTAAACTTATGGTTCTAGACTCAATATTTGTAGATATTAGTTAATGTCACTTACGACATGAAACATTTACACTAATGCATTAACATTGAAAGTTTATTAGGGGAAGACCTCACACCAGAATAAGTGTTAAAATGCATTAAAAGTATAGCCACAAGACAATAGAATCACCAACTAATCTTTCATCAAATTTCTGATATTACACTGTCCTGAATACATTGAACCAAATACTTAAATGCAATACTGAAAAAGCAGTATTTAAAAAAAAAAAAAAAATAGAGGAATAAAAACAACTATGACTCTGGACCATAAAACCAGTCATAAGTATTGATTTTTGGAAATTGAGGTCTATGCATCATCTGAAATAATAAGCCTTCCATTGATGTATGCTTTGTTAGAATAGGACAATATTTGGTCAGAGATGCCACTATCTGAAAATCTGGAATATGAGGGTGCAAAAAAAAAAAAAAAAAAATCTAAAATCACCTTTAAAGTTGTCCAAATGTTTACGTTTTGATATGTTTACAGTAGGAAATTTACTAAATACCTTCATGTAACATGAACTTTACTTAACATCTTAATGAATTTTGGCATAAAAGAAAAATTATTTTAACTCATACAATGTATTTTGGGCTATTGCTACAAATATACCCGTGCTACTTAAGACTGGCTTTGTGGTCTAGGGTCACATATCTTTTAAACCACAACATGACACAAACACTGTCAAAACATCCTGGAACATTAATCAGGCCAATTCTGGAAAAAGACACTTTGTTTTTATTTTATGACTAAGCTAAGTTCTGCCAGGAAAACTTCCCTGTAGACACAGGATGAAGCGGTTAATAGTGAAAGCAAAAAGGGCATGTCTTTGATGAACTCTATTGTTCCACTGATGAAGACCAAAGTCTCTGGACCCAAACCCAGATCTGAGACTTTGATGGTTATCATGGGGCTTGAATACGAGGAATACCAAAAGGCTTCAGCATCCAAGGCATTAAGAATCTAAGTCAGCCAGGAAGAGATACACCCCAAGTCTGTGAACTCTCACTGCATCCTGGAAAGGGCAGTGCTTTTCTTCCCTTTTAACCTCTTTGACCTTCTCCAAACCATAAAAGGTTTCACATGTTGATTAAAGATGGTGATCTAGACATCTAACCCGATGTAAAGGCAATGGTGCATACTGATTTTCAGAGACAGAACAAATACACAGTATGTGTGTATATAAATATACACTGCATAAATATACAGCTGCACTTATTTAATTAATTATACAGAAAAACAGTAATATTGTTAAATATTATTGCAATTTAAAATAATGTTTTCTATTTTAATAGAGTTTAAAATAGAAAAATGTGGTCAAAGCTGAATTTTCAGCATCATTACTTCAGTTCAGTATTACACGACTCTTCAGAAATCATTCTAATATGCTGATTTGTTATCAATGTTGGAAACAGTTGTGCCATTTAATATTTTTTGTAACCTGTGATACTTTTTTTTTCTTTGATGAATTAAAAAGAACAGCATTTAGTTAAAATAGAACTCTTTTTCAACAATATACACTACTGTTCAAAGTTTGGGGTAAGTAAAATTGTTCTTTCTTTCTTTCTTTGAAAGAATTTTTTTCAGCAATGATGTGTTAAATTGATAAAATGTCATAGTAAAGATTTGTATTTAATAAATACTGTTTTTTTTACTCAAAGAATTCTGAAAAAAATATCACAGCTTCTAAAAATCAAGAGATGAGCCAGAAAAAAGTCAGTGAATTGACTTGTACCTGAACTTTAAAGGGGACTCAACCCTCTTTTTATTTATGATATACTGTCTCAGTCTAAATCACATTTACACTGGTGTTTTAGGAAGCCAAACTAATTTGAATATAATAATAACAATGACAGTAATAGGCATATATTAAAACTGCACTGCAAAATAAATAAAAATGAATATTTCATAGCTATATTATTTTTGCTTTACACTACAGTAGGGAAATTCCAATACTTCTTTCTAAATGTCTACACTTGTAAGAGATATTTTGAATATGGACTGTAGTAATGCATTTAAACCACCCATTTAAACCACTAGCTGTTAGCTGTCAGTAGAGCTTTTATTTTGAAGGAAAACTCCAGCTTCTGTAAAAACAGGCTTACAAAAACACGTCTCACTACAAATTTAGTGAAATGCTGTAATCTTCTGCCGTGAAAAAGCTTAACTGGTGGCCACTGCGTTCCCAAACGCATGCTAAACTAAACGAGTTCACTGCAATTATTCACTGTGAACTGTGAGGCATTCTAATGCACGGAAAACACTGGATCATAAGCTGATCACCTGAGCGATGTGTACTTTTCATTTTGAAACACAGCGAAAACAAACTTGATGAAGGGATATTTCAGTTTCAGACATTTGACAGATACTGTGTCAAAACATAATGCCCCAAAACACAACTTTAAAGACCTTTTATGTTAGAAAAAGAAGTTTAAATATATTTTAAAACGACACTTTTTGGCCAGAAGACCTATCGTGTGACCATGATAATATCGAGACAGTTTTGCTATAGCGATATTACCATATTGATAATATCGTTACAACCCTACATTTTACTAACTCTAAAACATAACAATAAAGTTCAGCACTCACTGTTAGCACCTCCTCCAATTGCTTTAGCTCTTGCTCCAGGACCTGTAGTTCTGGGAACTGGCCTCGGTAGTCATCAAGGGAGGACAAAACGGCACCAAGGGCCTCCTCCAGACCACTGTCTTCTGATTGTCCCTCCAAACCACCCACTGGTCTGGTGTCCACTAAAGAACCAGACTTCTCTGCCAGCAGGTCTTCCGTTTGTGTCTTTGTGAGGTGTGTCTCATGAGGGGAATCAGTCCTAGGCGCTTCAGTGTCCATCTGCTGGGACAAAGCATTAGCAATGGGCAAAGAGTCTTTGTCTCCGCAGGTGGGCTTAGACGTGAGCTCTGTATCTTTTTCAGAGTCACAAGCTGTGGTTTCTGCAGGAGAGCAACTTTCTGAACAGTTCAGTGGCTCAGCGGGACAGGATGGCTCACTCGTGGAGGGATCGGGAATGGGGCAGATCTCCTGAGTGTCTGGTATTACAAAACACGGTTCTGCTCGGTGGGGCATATCCATGGCAATGTCACTTACAAATACCGAAGAGACCGCTGAAGTCACTTCATTGGCCTCCATGGATTCCCCAGCCAGTCTATCTGTCAAAACACCATCTGCGCTGTTCTCACTGATGTGGCTAAGGGAGCGAGAATAGCGGGGATGCCCATTGGGCACTTCCTGTTTCACAGGAGCCTCGGTGGTGACTGTTATGGACGCTGTTGGCTTCTTCAGATCCTCCTCTTCTTCCTCCTCCTCGTCCTCTTCCTTCTGATTGGCCAGGCGGGTGGGAGTAGAGGTCGCCGATTCGCGGGGTGCAAATGAGATTTCAATGGCAGGAGGAGCAGCTTGTACCTCAGGCTGTACTAAGTTTTTGTGTGCATGGCGCATTCCCAGGGAAAGCTGAGGACTGGAGGAATCATCAGAGGATTCGGAGGAGTTTGACCACGCCGTTCCATTCTCCATTTCCTCTTGTCTCCTCAACATATTCTAGTGGAGAACAAAGAGATTATGAGGACAAATCAAATGATTATACATTATAAATAATTGATGAAAAGACCCTTTCACATGACTCACAGTAAAGTCTTTGGAGCAAATCATCAAGTGCTCAAATTTCACCATTCTGAGATGTATAAACAAAGCTGAAGACATTCACTACTGTACAAAAGTTTGGGGTGGGTAATATTTTTTAAACGTTTTTGACAGAAGTCTTTTTTGCTCACTAAAACTGCATTGACTTAGTAAAAAAAAATCTATGTATATTTATATATTTTACAAAAGTAATTTGTTTCTGTAATGGCAAAGCTAAACTTTCAGCAGCACAAAAATGTACACTACTTTTCAAAAATATGTGATTTTTAAAAATTAAAAAAATATATTTTTTTTTTACCAAAAAAATAAAATAAAATATATATATATATATTTTAAATAAGCATCTTATGCTCATGATGGCTACATTTATTTGATCAAATATGCTGATTTAGATTTGATGCTTAAGAAACAATGTCTTATTACGATCAGTGTTAAAAGCTGCTGCACTGCATAATATTTGTTGTCAAAAATTTCATACTTTTTTTTCAACAATTAAAAAAAAAAAACAGAAAGGGACCTATGAAATGAGTTTGAATGTAATAAAAAATAATATTGTGAAATATTATTACGATGCTAAATAACATTTTTCTATTTATATATAATTATGAAAATCTAATTTATTCCTGTGATCAAAGCTGAATTTTCAGCATCATTACTCCAGTATTCAGTGTCACATGATCATTTAGAAATCATTCCAATATGCTGATTTATTATCAATGTTGGAAACAGCTGTGCTGCTCATTTTTTTATTTTTTGGGGAACCTGTGATACTTTTTTTTCAGGATTATTTGATGAGTAAAAAGAAAAAAAACAGCATTTATTCAAAATAGAAATCTTTTCTAACAATACACACTACTGTTCAAATGCCTGGGGTAAGTACATTTTTATTCTTTCTTTTTTTGAAAGAAATTAATACTTTTAGCATTCAGCATGTGTTAAGTTGATTAAAAGTGATAGCAAAGACTTATATTGTTAGAAAAAAAATTCTATTTTAAATAAATGCTGTTCTTTTAGTTTCACAGGTTTCAAAAAACAAACAAAAAAAACATTAGGTAGCATAGATAATTCTAATAATAAATCAGCATATTAAAATGATATCTGAAGGATCAAGTGACACTTAAGACTGGAGTAATGGCTGAAACAAACTGTTTTTTTTTTGATAAACAGCTTAATGAATAGAGACTGCTGTCTTTCTTTACTCAAGTACTTGACTTAAAGTTACAAAAATTGCAAAGTGAACTAGCTTGCCCTTCATGATGCTTGTGTTGAAGCCCTGATGGAGTCATGTGAAAGGCCATCATTTCATACTCTACTATAAGGTCCACACTGAGAGATATATGCTAAAATAACATCTATGAGGACTATGAGCAGACAGCAGGCTAGATTTAGGAGGGAGAGAAGAACACAGTAGGATGATAGGAGTGTGTTCACTGTCACTCAGCATTAGTGTGCATCTCTGGACACATTGGAGCTTGATTACAGTGGAGAGCAGACTGGCGTCAGGCCCAGTGAACTAACACACTCCCTGCTCCCTCTAATTAACTTTCCTCGCTGGGCTAATGTGACCACCCTTCAAAACAATAACAGCATCAATGAATGCATTATTGACGGCTGTAGATGCTACTATTGTCACACACAGTCAGACAGACGACGAATAACATGCACAAGAATCCTATTTGCTCTATTTAATTAAAGACGACTGACAGTAAAGACAGGACACAGTGGAAATCATCACTACAACAACTATCATTTCCTAGATTGACGGCAGACACTACTCATTACCAAACCTGTTTTGTCAGACCTTTTCAGCCAACTACTGACTACTAACTAAAGCTACACAACTAGCTCTACGGGCCGACCGCACTTACGTGGCTAGAAAGCAGAGAGGACCCCAGGCGGACTGAGGTGACATCGCTGCATGAGCAGCTCTGAGTCAGCTTCTCTGTCAGCGTGTCTCTAAACACATCCAGTAAGGACCAGCGCTGTTTGGACATCAAGCTCCGTGGAGCTGTCTGCATGTAGTCAGCGGGAGATCATGAGTGTTTTGAGCTAACATCACTTTTGGTCTATGGTAATCTGACCTAGCAAGTTATGAGCTTTTCAGACTTCTTCCATTTCATCTAACTCATCTGAGCTGACCTGAAATGGAGACATTATGTGTTACCGTGACCTTGTGAGTTTAAGATGCTTCTGAGAAATGACTATTAAGTCTATGTGGAGCCTATTGTGGTAATTTAAATCTTAAGAGGGTCTGGAGAACTGTGAGATTTCCATTAGGACAGAAGAAACAGATGAGTGGTATATCGCCATTATGATGGTAGGCACTTAGCAGAAATGTTTGGTTTGAATCAATTCATATTAAATGCATCACCCTTGAATTTCGCAGAAGCAAAGCATGCGAGTTATGAAAGCAGATATACAGTGCGGTCCAAATGCCAAATGACATTAAAAATCTGGAATTCAAAATGTACTTTGAAGGGTTAAACCTAAACAGTTAGGAAAATATAAAAACATTTAAGATTCAGTAAAATACTTCCTCACTTTTTACTTTTACTAATTGAAATGATAGTAAATACATGAGCAAAATCATATACCAGTGTGATATTATACAACAGTTTGATGGCACAAGTGTGTAAATGTATAGGAAACAACAACCCTTTTTTGTGCAAACTACTTCTTTCCACCATGGATTCAAATCTCAAGTTTAACAGCTGAGCCCAAGCCTCCCTTACTAATTTGAAAACAACACTTTAGAACTAGTAACGAAGGAACACTGAGTTGTTTCATTGAAAGCTTCTTGTATTACTCTATTAAAGGCTCACAGTATTATGAGAGAGAGATGGAATGAGCGAGTATGTTTACCGGCTTTTGATACAGCATTCATTCTTCAGCTCAATCTCATATTCACAAGAAAACATTAGATTGAATGTCCGCTGAGGAAAGCGATATCTTTGTCGTACTATCATTTCATTCTGTTAAAAGGTAAAGCCTGACACAGCAGACAATGAGCAGAGGGCAAACGAGAAGCAACAAGGAGGTAAAGTGACTTTTATGGGCTTTTTGTGAGTTTGCAGGTGGTAAAAATCAAATCATATACACGCAACGAACGCACTTAGTCTATCAGATGGCATTAGGTGTATTCGGCTTAAAGCGACACTGAGAATGATCAGTGAATTGGTACTTTGATGTCATACACCCGCCGTGCCACTTTAAGTCAAACGCATGTTTTCCTTTTGTTTGGTGTGCTCGGTGAGTTTTCGTTGTCGAAAATGGAAGTGTGAACGACCAGGACCAAATGTATCATTTTTCTTTTTGGTCCAGACCAAATGAACCAAACAAACCAAACTACAAATGTGAACACACCCTTAAATAACTACATTCTCTTCTAAAAACTCTTAAAACTACATTCCGTGACACAAAAACATCCGCCATGACACTCACTGTGAGAAATACTGCAAGCAGAGTGATACAAACGCTGAAAAGTTTAGAGTTCTGTTATCACTAAAATATCACACTCCTCTTAGCCAATCCGATTCGAGGACCAGAAAGAACTGTTGTGTAAAATGAAAGATATTATTGTAAATATTATGGTATTATAATATTGAGTATGTTTTGCTATTTTAAACTATATTATTTTTTTTTTATAAAATTGAAATTTAAATGCTTCAAAACCAGGTTGTTTATAAAAATCATTGTTTCCAAAAAACTGTTAGGTTTTAGACTTTTGGACCCCACTGTATAAATTCAAGGGACAATGGAAACTAGTACATGCACTGAATGGACAGACTCACATAAAAGGCCTGCTCTCGTAGAGAGGGTGTATCTGGAGGACTCTGGTTGTAGGTAGAGAAGCGTTTGTTGACAGTAGGAGCTTTGTTCACGGTGCTAGCTGAGGACGACTGATCATCTTTGTCGAATGGACTAGAGCAGAAAAGAGAGTTAGATTTATTTTAACAGGGCATTTAAATAACTCAATTTTATCACCAGCTTCCTTTTGAAAATGCAGCTATGAGACTTGGCAATGGATAACATTTGATGTGATCCCTCTACTGTACTTACTTCCAGGTGACCTCTAGACTGAGTTTAATGGTGCCCAAGTCATTGATATCCACAGCTACTGTTTGGGGCAGGGCAGCAAACAGGTCCTTTGTCTCACACGAGACACTTCCCACCACCACGTGATTGGCCAGACTCTTCAGCTCCGTCACCTGACAACCACATACGAGATGTTCATTTAGGAGAAAATGTCATCATCAGTTGAATGACCAACACAAATGTCACAAGTTCCTTTCAATATTATTAATCACTGTAATAAAGTGACATGGGTTGCAAGTTTTGTAAGAAGTGCTTTGAGATCCACTTAAACATTTAACTTTCATAATTTGATTTTAAAATTACATGTTATTTATTGGGAAGTTTGCAGGATTTAATTTTATCCTTTGAGATTTGACCAAATAGGAAACATTTGGATTTCATTTATTCATATATTTGGGATCTTCAGGTCGGCCATACGGTTTCAAATTATGGAGTCACAATGTATTTTGAATCAGACCCAACAGTACGTTTTACATCTCTCATGCCAATTGAAAACATTGTGACACACATCAGCTGCATTCTCTTCATTTCTCCCCTAGACTCTGTCCGTTTTAATATTGCTCTCTTCTGTAAACTTCCTTTCACTCTATCCCATGCAGTCTTCCTGTCTCTATCCTCTCTGTCCTGGAGTGATGTTCCCTTCCTCTCACATGCAGTTATGTGTCATGGAACCATTGGGAGAGAAAAACAAGTCAAAGTCCAGCTGCTGTGCTGTTATGTGCATTAATGTCTCACAGATTGATGTGACTGTTGTGCACATGTGAGTGTGACAGGAAGGACAGAGACTGATAGCATGGGTGAGAGAGGAAGGCAGAAAAAAAACATATGACTAGAGTGAATGTAACTGTGTTTTTATATTAAAACTACCTTTATAGACAGGAACTCTGTGATGAGGGGGAGGAAGACCATCTCCTCACTGTCCCACACTTGCTTGCCATTGATTTCAATCCGACCCCGCAGCTTCCAGCGCTGGCGACCATACTTCATAAAGATCTGTGGAGGTATTAAAAAGGCATGAAAAAAAATTAATCAACAGAAAAAAATATCCTTAAAACAACCCAAATTTATATAAACCTAAATATTAAAGGGAACCCCGGGTATTAATACTTGTATGGCTTATTATAACATAAATTATGTCTCTTACTGAAATGTATAGTAGAAAAGGCATGAGAGATTTACGTCATTTAAAAAAATATTAATCGTTTTATGCATATTTTGGACTATTAGGGGCGCCATTATTTCAACGATGTCAAATGGCTGAACCATTTTTTTTTATCTCTCTTACTAGCTGTGGTCTACTAAAAGAGAAAATAATAGTGGGATTTATAAAAATGACCCTGTTTAAAAATTTAAATGCGCTTGATTTTTAATACTGTGTTGTTACCTGAATGATCCACAACTGTGGACAACTGAGGGACTCATATGCAACTATTACAGAAGGTTCAAATGCTCACTCATGCTTCAGAAGGAAGCAAAATGCATTAAGAGCCAAGGGGTGAAAGCTTTTGGAATTTGAAAATCAGGGTAAATGTAACTTGTTTTGTCTTCGGAAAATATGTAAGTATCTTCTATAGCTTCTGAAGGGCAGCAACAAATGCAAAAAAATAAAAAACAATACTTAAGCAAAATAAGAAAATCGTACACATCTTCATTCTGTTCAAAAGTTTTCAACCTCTGGCTCTTAATGCCTTGTTTCTCCTGATGCATCAGTGAGCGTGTGAACCTTCTGTAATAGTTGCATATGAGTCCCTTAGTTGTCCTCAGTGTGAAAAGATGGATCTCAAAATCATACAGTCACTGTTGGAAAGGGCTAAAATACACAAAAACTTGAGAAAGAATTTGTGGGAACTGAAGGGTATTCTACAACATATTTCAATAAGATAAATAATTTCCGTAATATTAAGCCATACAAGTCGTAATACCCAGGGTTTTCTTTATAATTTATAATTAAATGTATATTTCCTATCCGTCTGTTTTTGTTCTGTATTTAAAAAATCTAACAGAATGACAAACTTTTCAATAACTTTAAACTGCTTATTTATTCATTCAGGTGGAGGAGAAAGAAAATCTTGGCTTTTGTCTGTTTTTTTCAGAGTAAAGAACAGAGTGAGAATAACAGATGGGCCGAATAAAAAACAAGTCTCTGCCACCCACTCTTTCATCCATTTCTAGATCTTCACGAGTCAATTTCTTGTTCTTTTTCACACCACCTCCCTCCTGTCACATCTCGGCGGGCTCTTGCTGAGCAGACTGTGCTGACTCACTGCATTGATTGGCCTGTCAGTCACTCTAAATCTCTTGCATGTTAAACAGGTGGAGGTGGGGCCGACACACTAACATTCGCCCCTCTTTAATTATCCTACGTCTCCCCAAATCTGTTCTTCACTGCACAGAGCAGATGCAGAGATCTGTCTGTGTCTGTCTCTCTCGTAAGCAGTCATTTAGCGGACGCTTTCATCCAATGCTAGCCTACGGACACAATGGTTATAGCTCAGGGATTCAAACCAGTCGGATCTTCAAATCACTGCTATCTGTCATATCTGGCACTGATGACAGTACAAAGCAAATCACCAAGTCTATCAAGGAAGCATTATGAGAATATGAAGATCGAGAGAGGGCAGCATAAAATGTTTATGATGTGATTTCACAGTGATTTCATCCATCAGGCACTGAATGGATCACAAAAAGTCGGAAGAGTCAGACTTGAATGCAAGTTTGCAGTTAACTGTGAGACAGAATAATATTTTGACTCCAGAATCAGGCTAGATGTATTGTTGTATCTTTATTACATTAATTTTAATGAAATATTATGAAACTATAAGCAGCTCACCTCATACTGATCACCAGCACAAAGTCGTGCAAAACCCGCCAAGCCTGAAACAAAGGCATGCCATCATTATTTAAATATTGAAATTAAAATTAAACCAGATATATGTAATAAGAAACTGTAGAAAATGACAAATGAAAAGAATATACAGAGAGTGTCTTACCCTTCATTTTGACATGGAACTCCCCCAGCTGGTTCTCCAACTCACTCTCTAGCATGCACATATTCTGCAGGGACAGAGAGAGAGACAGTGGGTAAATACACAGAGGAAAAGAAACTAAGGTGGCAGGCACAAGAGAAACAAACATGCAATGTGTAGAAACAATGATGTAGCATATTACAGTTTGAACCGTTTATCATTGAATAATGCCTACTCTTCACTTAATAAAAAAAAAATAGTACACAGTACATCATATACTATAAAGTATTCAGCAAATAGTAATAGCAAGAGAAGGAGGGAGAAGTAGAGTGTGTCTTGCAGCAACCATTAGGGTAATGAAAATCACTTGACTGGGAAAGGCAGTCTCTCTTAATCAGATTGCCACCCTGCATTATTTCCATGAGCATATCGAATGAGTCTAGTTCTGCCTTGTATCCATCTGCCTGGATGCAAAAAAAAAAAAAAAAACCTGTGGCCTAAGCCATAATCAGTAAAGTGTAAATCTCAACTTCCCGATAATGTAATAAAACTAATGACATTCTTCAGACTGGTAATTTTACCGGAAGCGTATATTGCAAAATTATTTCTATATTAATCTATTGATGTTTATCTTACCCCTGTAAATAAATTATTTCATTGTTTACCCGCAACTCCAGTCCCTCGTTACATGAAGATAAGTGGGTTCAATTTACGATCACCTCCAACTACAGTGGATTTCAATTCTGAATTGTTACTAACACTGAAGTCAATTTTAGTGCTGAAGTGAACACTAAGCTGAAGTGAATGTATGTTCTCATTTGAATTCAGTTTATTAACACTTTGCTAAACTAAATTTTCATTTTTCAGTTCTGAAGTGGATTCAGTTCACAAACACTAAGATTAAGTGAATTTCAGTTCTAAAGTGGATTCAGTAAAAAAAAATAAAATAAAAAAATCACTAAATTGAAGAAGTGAATTTCAGTTCTGAAGTGAATTCAGTTCGCAATACTAAGCTAAAGTGAATTTCGGTTCTGAAGTGGATTCAGTTCATAAACACTAAGATTAAGTCAATTTCAGTTCTAAAGTGGATGCAGTAAAAAAAAAAATCACTAAATTGAAGAAGTGAATTTCAGTTCTGAAGTGAATTCAGTTCGCAATACTAAACTAAAGTTAATTTTGGTTCTGAAGTGGATTCAGTTCACAAACACTAAGCTGAAGTGAATTTCAGTTCTAAAGTGGATGTAGTAAAAAAAAATCACTAAATTGAAGAAGTGAATTTCAGTTCTGAAGTGAATTCAGTTCGCAATACTAAGCTAAAGTGAATTTCGGTTCTGAAGTGGATTCAGTTCATAAACACTAAGATTAAGTCAATTTCAGTTCTAAAGTGGATGCAGTAAAAAAAATCACTAAATTGAAGAAGTGAATTTCAGTTCTGAAGTGAATTCAGTTGGCAATACTAAACTAAAGTGAATTTCGGTTCTGAAGTGGATTCAGTTCGCAAACACTAAGCTGAAGTGAATTTCAGTTTTGAAGTGGATTCAGTTCGCAATACTAAACTAAAGTGAATTTCAGTTCTGAAGTGGATTCAGTTCGCAAACACTAAGCTGAAGTGAATTTCAGTTCTGAAGTGGATTCAGTTCGCAAACACTAAGCTGAAGTAAATTTCAGTTCTGAAGTGGATTCAGTTCGCAAACACTAAGCTGAAGTGAATTTCAGTTCTGAAGTGGATTCAGTTCGCAAACACTAAGCTGAAGTGAATTTCAGTTCTGAACTGGATTCACTTTACTAACACTAAGCTGAAACGAATTTCATTACAAAATCAGATTCACTTTAAAAACACTAAGCTAAAAGTGAATTTTAGTTTTGAAGGGGATTTAGTTCATACACACTAAACTGAATAAAATTCTAGTTCTAAAGTGTATTTGGTTTACTAACACTAAGTTCAGTTCAGTGAATTTTAGTTCTAAATTGTATTCACAAAGAGTTCTGAACCCTTTTAAATGCTATGCACACAGTTCACTCTAATCTTGTCTTTGTTCTGGTCTTTATTAACAAAATCCATAATTCTTCTTCCTCTTCCACCCATACTTTCATCTAACCAAACACTCTTACCTCTGTGTACTCTTTGAAGCTCTTGTTAGCTTCAGACAGACTCTCTCTGGCCTCCCTGCTGCCTGGAGAGGCTGTGTAAGCCTTCACCATCTTATCGGCTCCATCTCTCAGTCTGCGCTGCATACAGTAGGCCTCATAGAGCTCGTCAATCTGCAGACACACACGCAACACCCCAGTGTTTATCACAATCAATGAAAATATAATATGTACAGTATCGATGTGTGTTCATAACAAATGTCTTCAATAACATTTCCTGGTGAAAAAACATCTTGAGCAGGTTTCTAGCTTATCATTACAAGTAAATCAATTCTTATTATCTGACATTTTCACTTAGCAAAATGTATTTTATTTTAAGGATGTTTGAATAAGGAAACCAGCCCTTCAACCAGCAACAGGTCATACCTTGTTAAATTAGGATTTTGTAATATGGAAACTGGTCAACCAAATATTTATGATCATCTTAGAGCAGCTACAAACTAACTACCATGACCCAAAACACAGCTGCTACTTAAGCTGATTTTTCCAATAAAGTTCAGTATTTTAATGACTTAACAAGGTAGCCAGTTTAGTCTACATCCAGATGGTGACACTGACTGATTAACTGCATATGCACACACATGCACAAACCACAACATCTCGTTGTTAAATCTTTTCTTGCCCTGTACTTCCTGCTGGGCCTCATTGTCTCCAATATAAGTAATTTAGATTTTATTGATCTATCCGCAACACCTTAAGCAGGTCTGCAAATGTGGAAGTCAGTAATGGAGACAGGAAACTATTAAATCTCCACATAATGTCAACTAAAATTTAGGCAGATGTTTAGAGTAAGAGACTATCATTACAAATAGCAATTTGGTAATTATTCACAGCACGTGTCCTGTAATTCAGAGATTAGAAAAAGAATGAGCTGTCCATTGTGAACGAGTATGAATGAATGAGAAACATACAAACAGTATGAAAGCTCCATTCACTTCACTGGAAGAATGTTTAGTAGGAGAAGGAGTGTATAAGGAGGATTATGACAATAAAAAATGACCCAACTGAGGATAATCACAGAAACACCACTGTTTAAGCTTTGCAAAGAAAGTCAGTATTTAGGCAGTCAAAAATTATGTACACTATAAGTAAAAGTAAGGCATTTTAAAATGTCTTATAATAAGACACATATGCCACCATGCTTTACTGCTTGAGCCAAAGGAACATACTCTAAAGGGAAAAATAGTTCATAAAGTAAATAATGCATTTTTATTAGGGATGCATTGAAATGAAAATTTCTGGACTGACTTGGAAACCGAAAATTCTGGATGCACTTGGCCATAAACTGAACCTGAAAATGCTTTTTAATAATTATGCATTATTTTATTAAATAATAAAATAATAAGTAATTTTGTAAGACTTTTAAACTCAATTTTAATGAAAAAAAAAATTGCATTAAGCTGAAATGAATTTCAGTTCTGAATTGGAGACACTTTACTAACACAACTGAAGTGAATTTTATTTGTGAAGTGGATTCAGTTCACACTAAGCTAAAGTAAATTTCAGTTCATAATTGGATTCACTTTACCAACACTAAGCCGAAGTAATTTTTTTATTGTATTTTAACAATAAGCTGAAGTGAATTTCAGTTTTTTTAAGTGGATTCAGTTCATAAACACTAAGCTTAAGTTAATTTCAGTTTTAAAGTGGATTCAGTTTATAAACACTAAGCTGAAGTTAATGTCAGTTTTAAAGTGGATTCAGTTTATAAACACTAAGCTGAAGTAAATTTCAGTTCATAATTGGATTCACATTACCAACACTAAGCTGAAGTAAATTTTTTTTTTTGCATTTTAACGATAATCTGAAGTGAATTTTAGTTTAAGTGGATTCAGATCATAAACACTAAACTGAAGTTAATTTCAGTTTTAAAGTTGATTCAGATTATAAACACTAAGCTGAAGTGAATTTCAGTTCTGACTTGGATTCACTTTACTAACACTAAGCTGAAGTGAATTTTAGCTCTAAAGTGGATTCAGTTCAAACACTAAGCTGAAGTGAATTTTAGCTCTAAAGTGGATTCAGTTCACAAACACTAAGCTGAAGTGAATTTTAGCTCTAAAGTGGATTCAGTTCACAAACACTAAGCTGAAGTGAATTTTAGCTCTAAAGTGGATTCAGTTCACAAACACTAAGCTGAAGTGAATTTTAGCTCTAAAGTGGATTCAGTTCACAAACACTAAGCTGAAGTGAATTTTAGCTCTAAAGTGGATTCAGTTCACAAACACTAAGCTGAAGTGAATCTTAGTTCTGAATTGGATTCACTTTAATAACACAAAGCTAAAGTGATTTTCAGTTCTGAATTGTTTTCAGTTCACAAACACTAAGCAATAAAATAGCCACACCTTTATTGAAAGTAACACAATAAAATTGGAAAGAAAAAATAAATATCAATATATATTTTATATTTAGTTCAATGCAACTGAATCAAATTGATAACTGATTTATTTTAGCCCTATTTTTTGTTGAATTGGTGAACACAGGTTCTCGTATAGATATAGTGATTGGGTTATGAATTAAAATTAGTTTGCAACAATTTGATTTTAAAAATGACTATTAATAATAATTTTTATTATTAATATTACTTAAATTATATGAACATTTAAAAGAACTTTTATATTTCAATATCTTTTAAAAATGTTATTTATTCCTGTGATGGCAAAGCTGAATTTTCAGCAGCCATTACACTAGTCTTTAATGTCACAAGATCCTTCAGAAATCATTCTAATGCTGATTTGTTGCTCAAGAAACATTTCTTATAATTATCAACGTTGACAATAGTTGTGCTGCTTAATATTTTTGTGGAAACGGTAATACAAGTGTGATACAAGATGAACAGGAAGCTATATTAGGCACTTTTGATCAATTTAATTAATCCTTGCTGATTAAAAAGCATTAATTTCTTTAAATTAATCAGTTAGTAAATCTAACTGACCCCAAACTTTTGAACAAAAGTGTATAAAATGTATAAGCAGGAGTATCCTTCAGTATCCTCATACTGGTTGTTCACACATACGCATAAATGCACAAGTCAAGAAACACAAACACACACAATACTCAAGAATAAAGGCGAGAACAGGGGCAAAACAGTCTGTAGCCCTTAAAAGGTTTCCTGCAATAACTGAAAAGGGACGAAGGAAAGACATAAAGTGAGAGAAGGAAAATATTCCTCTCAGTGTGTCCATCTGGAGGTGGTTAGGAACCGTCCAGTGAGCATGTTCCAGCACACTGGCAGGGAGTCAGCGGGACAGTCGTAAGTTTCACAGAGTTATGACAAGCGCCTCTACTGCTAACACACACTGCTATACAAAACTGATAACAACACGCCTCTTCATTCACATTTGTCAATACAACAAACCACCACCATCCCTACAAAGCATTTGAAAGTTTGCTTGTACAGTCACTTAATATGTTTTTTTTTTGGTGCTTTCTCACTTTGCCCCTCCTCCACTAATACAGAGACCCAACATATCTGACCCAGCAAAAGCATGGAGACTCCCTGCAGCGCCCTCCGCTCATAAAACGCACACTAATCACACATGAAATGAGGCTGTGAAGGAACGAGAGGAAGAGGAGGATAGAGGGGAAGGCCTCTTCCTGTAGTGCAGCTGGCTTGGGTTAGTTTAGGCTGTTAGTTCAGACTCCAACAAGTCCAGCGGAGGGTTTAACCGCTCCCCAAACAAGCCAAGAATGCCATCAGCCCCTGAAGCTGTCCTCTGCCTGTGACCCATGTCCCCTGCAGTGTGTGAGCATCTATGTGTGTGTACAAAAAAAACAGGCTGAGAATGTGTCCTCTGTGAGGGGAGGATTACGCTTTGCTGTATATCCTGTAGGTGACTATCTATCAGGAAAATAAGTCACTGTTTAGACGCAGACACGTACGTGCATGAATGCATGTGCACAACCGTACAGAGGCTGTTATCGGGGCCAGTGGGCCATGCAAGAGCAGTCACTAACACAGAGACATCTGAACAAGAACAGACTTGCTGAGCTACAAAACACATGCAACTCTGTTTGACATGAGTGGCACATCCTGTTGTCTCCTCACAGAAATAATCCATTTTCAATTTTACACGTATCTGTGCTTTAAGGTTGATTTTATATATAAAAACAAAATATTATGTGTGATTACGCAATGCGTGAGGTCGAGCTAGTGCAAGACGAGCATTCGTGGTTAAAAAAAAAAAATCCATTTTCATTTTTTTTTTTTTTTTAAAAAATGACAGATCACTTAGCTAGCTAAGACACTTATTTCTCGGCTAGGTTTGTGTTGAGCCCTTTGACGCTGCATTTAAACTGTAATTTGGACCTTTAATCCATTGATCCCCATTGAAGTCCATTACGTGGAGAAAAATCCTGGAATTATTAATTTCTTTTTGACTAAAGAAAGAAAGATATGAAGATTTTGGATGATATGGGGGTGAGTAACTGATCAGGATTTTTTTTTTATTCTGGAAGTGGGCAAATCCTTTACATTTTGGGGGTGGGTTTATACCACTTGTGCATTCAAAATATTTGCATAGCTATGCTTTACACAAATGATTTGCATTTCAGTTAAACGGTAAGCTTACCTTACTGAGATGAAACTCTAGTCGTCTCATAAATCTCTCGATTACTTTCACTTGCTGAAAGAACAGAGAATAACATTTAGAAATGTTCAAAATATTATCAAAATGCATCAGAAATTCAATAACATGAAATACGAGTTGATGGTACTAGGCTTTTTTGAGTGTAGTCTCTAAACTAAAATTAAAGCCAGATGAAAATAAAGAAGCATCGGCTCACCTTGTCAAGTTCATACAAAAAACCCTGCAAAAGATCAGAGATATTATAAATCAGACATTAACATCAAAAAAGACAGAAATGTGAATAGCTTAGTGCCATGAAACAGTCCCGGTCTTCATGTTTGAAAATATACACTATCAGTCAAAAGTTTTTGAACAGTAAGATTTTTAATGTTTTGGTTAAAGAAGTCTTTTCTGCTCACCAAGCCTGCATTTATTTGATCCAAAGTACAGCAAAAACAGTAAAATTGTGAAATAATATTTTCAAATGTAATTTATTCCTGTCATTTCAAAGCAGATTTTTTTGCATCATTACTCCAGTCACATGATCCTTCAGAAATCATTCTAATATTCTGATTTGCTGCTCAAAAAACATTTATGATGATGTTGAAAACAGCTGAGCAGATTTTTTTTTCAGGTTTCTTTGATGAAAAGAAAGTACCCAACTGTTTTAAATATTATTAATAATAATAATAATAATAATAATATGTTTCTTGAACAGCAAATCAGAAGATTAGAATGATTTCTGAAGGATCATGTGACACTGAAGACTGGAGGCTGAAAATTTAGCTTTGATCACAGGAATAATTACATTTTAAATAAATGCAGGCTTGGTGAGCAGAAGAGATTTCTATATAAAACTGGTAATGTGTATTTTTTTTATGCTTGTATTTTGCTTAGACTTACCAAGCGAGAGTTTCTCTTAGACTCCTTCATTTGTCTGCTCAGACTGTCAAGCTCCATCTGATGAACCTGCAGGTAGGATCTGTAGAAATATGTACATTAGCTAAGCGTATCCTGTGCCACTGTCAGTGACTAATGTATTGTGTGAGTGTGAGCAACTGTTATCACACGTGTCTTAATAACTGCAATGGATAATACGCAAATTTACAATACACGTTATTTGTGTACATACTGCAGTCCTCTCTTGAGGGCCTCGTACACCTCGTCCAGCCTCTCAGGCTGGGGCACCTTTGGGGGAGGAGATTTAGTGGAGAGTGTGAACATCCTGCTTGCTCTGGAGGGAGTCTTTCTCACACACGCCGGGGTGCTGAACACAGAAAGGTTCCTAAGACACATATGGAGGAACATTAAACTTAAGTATACAGTTGAAGTCAAAAGTTTACATACATCCTGCAGAATCTGTAAAAATGTTCATTATTTTACCAAAACAAGAGGGATCATACATTTTATTTTTGATTTAGTACTGACCTGAATAAGATATTTCACATAAATTACATTTACATGTAGTCCACATATAAGTAACAGTTGAATTTATAAAAATTACCCTGTTCAAAAGTTTACATACACTTGATTCTTAATACTGTGTTGTTACCGGAATGATCCACAACTGTTTTTTTTGTTGTTGTTGTTTGTTTGTTTAGTAATAGTTGTTCATGAGTCCCTTGTTTGTCCTGAACAGTTAAACTGCCTGATGTTCTTCAGAAAAATCCTTCAGGTATCTCAAGTTTTTTTTGTTTTTTCAATATTTGTGTGTATTTGAACCCTTCCAACAATGACTGTATGATTTTGATATCCATCTTTTTACACTGAGGACAACTGAGGGACTTATATGTTACTCTTACAGAAGGTTCAAATGCTCACTGATGCTTCAGAAAGAAAAACGACGCACAGGGGTGTAAACTTTTGAACATAATGAACATGTTTACACTTTTCTTATTTTGCCTAAATATATTTTTGTTTTTTACTTCAAAAGCTACAGAAGATACTTACATGTTTCTCAGAAGACAAATTAAGTGAAATTTAAGTTTCCGCCTTGAAAAAATTGTTATTTAGGCAAAATAAGAAAAATGTACACATCTTCATTTTTTCAAAAGTTTTCACCCTTTGGCTCTAAATGCATTGTTTCTCCTTCTGAAGCACCAGTGAGTGTTTGAACCTTCTGTAATAGTTGCATATGAGTCCCTCAGTTGTCCTCAGTGTGAAAAGACGGATCTTAAAATCATAGTCATTGTTGGAAAGGGTTCAAATACACAAAAATTTTATATGATCCCTATTATTTTGGTTAAATTAATTAACATTTTGCAGATTTTGCAAGGTGTATGTAAACTTTTGTAAATGTATCAGTTTTTAAGGTCATTTTTGATGGTTAAACACTTTCCCAACCTTACCTTTTGGCTTCAACCCCCCAAAAATACATTTGAGTTTCCATGGCATAAATTTTGGCTAAAGATTTTGTGACAATGCAGAAAAAAACCTGTTAGGCAAGTGACATTCCCATTAACCTGCCTGCAACTTTCTCACCGTCCTTATGATTGAGCCCTGAACTATGAGTTTTCCTTTCGTTTACAATAGAACTAGATCTGTTTTTTCGACCAACGGAAGATGAAGAGTTTGAATGCCAAAAGTATTATAGTCAGCCAGAGAAACAATCTCTTATCTAAATCAATAACACTTTAGAACAACACTCCTGCTGATCGATTCATGCTGCAATTACTCTTCCAAGATGACAGACAGCTCAATAAAATGGAGAGAAACACTGATGCGCTTTGACACAATTTTCTCCTGTAAAGCCGTATGAGGGTAAAGCAACAATAGCGAAGGACAGTTCAGGATCTCCAGGTAAATAAAACAGCAAAGCAAGTCACAGTAACAAAAATGAACTAGATCAAGTTTTTTTTAAATATATAGAAGAAGACATAACACTAATAAGAACACATAATATTTCCACGACGTGAAACACAATTCAGTCATAAAAATGGAACTTGCTGTATAATACGGAATGTCACGGAATTTGCCAAATTCTGGATGAATAAATCAAAAGTAGGTCAGCACACTTAAATCAAAGCGATACGGACTAGTGTCTGTGAATATTAAGCCGTAAAAATACAAATTAAATATGAATCCTTCATTTTCAACATGTCTCTGTGTAAAAGAATGATGCATACTTAAGCGTGTATGACGCTTGCAGTGTGTTCAGCCTCTGCCGCCAAAGACTTAAACACATAAACATAAACACATAAACATAATCTCTAGAACTGCTCTGAGACTCACTTCATTAGCATTCAATCGTTTCTCTTGAGAAAAACTATGGTCATATCATATACAAACAGAAACTAAAGGTCTTCACAGCAACTCGTCAAAATAAAAGTTAGTTTTAACTTGAAGAAATTGTGACAGAAATATATTACTTAATGTAATGATAGAACTATTACTAATAACAAAATTATTATTAACATTTTTCAAAGGAATATTTACCAGAAATTGTATTTACCAGAATTTATTAGAAAAATATAAATACAAAACACAGTATTTCTGACAAAAATAAATAAATAAATAAAATAATATTTTTTGTTTTTATAAAATCAGTCAATTAGAGATGCTTTCGATTAATAAACTTTGACTAAATTGAACTAAATTTGAGATAAAAAAAAAAAACATTTCATAGGGCCTTAAAATTTAACTTTGCTAAACTTTTAATCAATTGTTGCTAAATTGTGTTTGCCAAAATTTCATCATTTAAATTAATTAGACATGCCTTTTGATTAACAAAATATAAATTTAACCATTAAAAACTGAAAAAAAAAAAACTGAATTTAATAGGGTTCAAGGAAATCAGTCATTTAACCAATGTTATTTTTTATTTTATATTTTTAACTCATATTCCTCTGAACTCATACTCGTGTGTCTATCTTTCATCCTCCCATTCATTCTTTCAGAATCTCATTCGTTGTTCCTCCATGCTATCCTGATAGTGTCCTTCTTTAATGTTTCATGCTTTCTCTGTCTCTGCTCTGTTTCAACAGCAGGGGTTTGAAGAGAGCTCTACATGCTTTTAAATCAAGCTACATCAACCACAAGAGTCAGCGCTCAAGAGCCACTCTGCCCCTCTAAAAAATTAACATGATGCCAAATACTTCTCTTTAAAAACACAGCACACATACACTTGAACAAAAACAACACTCATTTATTCAATAGATAAAAAAGAGAGTCAAGTCATAAAAATCTGTTGCGTTTTGTTAGAGCGTGGCCTTTTTGTAGCCAATAACAAATGTCCATGCTTTCCTGCTGCCTGCAGCCATTAGGAAATGTAAGCTGATTCCACAGGACGTCCTGTCAGCTGTGACTTCCCTTTAAAGACGTTTAATGCCTTTGGTCATTATTGAAAAGGGTAATGCTATATATTGTGAGCCCTTGCTCCAAGTTAACCTTTTGTGTTTTGGGCTAGGGTAGTAGACACTAAAACCATTAATATATCATGAATATCTGATACATCACCCATCGCTAATGCATGCTTGATTGTTTTGAAGTATGGATGCATATGTTAACACTGACCTGAAAGATTTATCGTAGGAGTTGACTCCGGCGAAGGACTGGCTCCTAGTGATGGATCTGGCCACGACCCTCCGCGTGGGGCGCACAGAAAGGGACATGGTGGATACAGCTTTGGAGGGACTCCCTGTAGAGAAACAGAAATATTTTATGAGGTCAAACACTAAATAAGTGCAAAGACATAAAATCTACTGGTAAAGCAGTCACCAAATAAATGAAAGTCTTTTCTAGAGGCGCTGTCTTTGCATTTGCATTCTAAATGTAATGGTTTTAAGATTTAGGCAATAAAATCCCATTATAAGTTTTTGCTGCAGTGCTCTTCAGGCCATGAATGAATCAGTCAATTGTTTAATTTATTTAAAGGAGGATACTGCGGTGTTCTAAGGACAAACTCTCTGACCACTTAAGATAAACACATTTTGGATTAAAATGACTGTATTTGAAGGAAACACTGTCAAATCTAACAGCTGTGTTTACATTGAGTTTCAGAACTCAAATTTCTTCCATACTGACCCAAAAGTAATTACTTTTGTATCATTTCAAATCTGTATGACTTTTTTCTGTGGAAGCTAAAAGATTATGTTTTGAACAACGTTGGTAACAAACCAACATTTAGGGTTCCCATTGACTTCCATTGTTTTTTTTTTTGGTTACCAACGTTCTTCAAAATATAGTCTTTTATGTTCCACAGAAAAAAGAAAGTAATAAAGGTTTGGACTGACATGGGGGTAAGTAAATGATGTTCCATTTAGCATATCCATAGCTTTTAAAATCAACAAGAAATAGCATTTTCATCCTGGCATTATGAGTAAAAGTATTTCTGAGGTAAATTTTTTTGAAAGATCTAAAATACATGAATTGCCCAGATCATGAAAAGCAGCACAGCTAGATAAGTGTTTTGGATGGGACAATTTCAAGTTCATCTAAGCAGTAAAGTTTTTCTTATTTGGAATAATCATGACCAAATAATTGTTCTAAAAGACTAGAAACAAGTATCAAGAGACTATAATGAGTCCATTTTGGTTTTAAACTGGCTTTAATGACTTTTTTCCATGCAATGGGTTCCATAGAAGAAAGTCATAAGGTTTGGAACAACATGAGGGTAAGGAAAATGATGGCAGATGGCAGGGGTGAACTATTCCTTTAAAGTTTAAAATAGACCACCCTGACTAATAATTGATCAGTTATCAGAAATCTTAAAGGATTAGTTCACATTGGTTCATGTCTTTCTTTCTTCAGTTGAAAAAAAAAGGGTTTTGAGGAAAACATCCCTGGATTTTTCTCCATTTAGTGAACTTCAGTGGGAGCTGGGTTAAAGGTACAAATTGCAGTTTCAATGCAGCTTTAAAGGGCTCTACACGATCCCAGCCGAGGAATAAGTCAAACGATTAATCGCATCCAAAATAAAAGTTTATGTTTACATACTATATATTTGTGTACTGTGTATATAAATACACACACATGCATGTATATATTAAGGAAAAATATTTATATATAAAATATTTATATTTATTTATAATCTAAATTGTAATACATGCATAAATATATATACATATAAATATTTAGTTTTAATATATACTGTATGTGTGTGTATTTATATGTATATAATAAATATACAAAGTAAACACACATTGTATGTAAACATAAACTTTTATTTTGGATACGATTAATCGCGATTAATTGTTTGACAGCCCTACCTGGTTGCGATGATTTACAAAACAGCTCGGTCTCCATATTTACATTAAGCTGCTAAAGAAGCAGCCATTCTGCTTGTAGCATATTTGGCAGTTGAAAGAGGTGACAGCTTTCTGCGAGTGGGCGTGGTTTCAGCGCCGACAGCGGACACACCCCAGCGTTTGAGAGCGGACAATACTTCTTATATTTTCATGATTTTCATACCTTATTTTATTAACTTGCCTAGGTTTTTCATCATTCAAATTTGGCTGAGTGGTTAATAACACAGTTTTCTGTGTTACAAACTTAGAACACACATTTAATTTTACTTTTCACAGACTTTAACACTAGAATTACCAAGGCAGTCATTTTGACCGTTTTTAAATTCTGCAATGTAATAACTTTGTAGAAATAAAACCCACATAACTATAATTCCTTGACTTTTCCTAAATGTGTGCATATTTCATACTAACATTGTTATTTTATTAAAATTACAAAACACAAAAGAGTTATTAGTATTTCTACCTTAAATGGCCAAAGCGGTCAAACTGACTGTTCACATTACAGACGTTGTATAATTTCAAATTTTGCGTCTTTTTCCCGCGGTTGAAAATGCACGTCTCTGTTGCCTGGCAACTTTTGTTATAGTTGTTTTTATAGTTGCTAAGATAAATTTCCCATTCATAAAAACGCCTGATGGACACCTCTAATTTGAAAACCGCTGTCATTTAATCTGCCACGTTCCAGGTACATTAGGCTGATCCTAGAAGAATATAGCCTGGCTGTTATCAATAATAGCATACTTCAGTGTTCTGACAAAATAGTCAATATTATTATGCTAGTGTAATGCTTTAGCTAATATGTATAGGCTAATCTAATTTTAGCCCTGACAAGAGAGATATCATAGAAAACAAACACTATTTAGGCTATTTTTTTGCAATAGTGATGAAGTTCATATTCATGTACATGCATTGAAAAAAGATGTGTAATTATTTCCAAAATTTCCAAAATGTTTTATCTACTGAAATATTTGGCTTTAGTTCATATTTGTTGCCGTTTAGACTTTTTTTTTTTTTAACTGCAGTGAAAAATCTTTGCTCTCCCACTTGCCGGACACAAGAAAGGCACGCACCTTCTGCAGCAGTCTAGTAGCTTGTATACAATTATAGGGTATATTACAAAAAAGATCGGATTTTTAGGGTGATGACTTCATAAAATATGACAACAGACATTCAAAGCTTTAGTTTAAAATGTTGATAGAAGCTTTGAATATAAATGGCATGGCATTAAGACATTATGACTGCTATGACCATTCTAGTAGTTATAGAATTCCGGTAGTTCTAGTGTTAAATAATGGGGATGAGTAAATTATCAGGAATTTTTATTATTCTGAAAGTGAACTAATTCTTAAACATGAAATAACTAATCTAGAAACATTTATTTGAAACAGTTCAATCTGTTTCGCTTAGCTGATTCAAAACTTTGATTCATTGGAATATTTGCATCATTTGGTCATAGCTATACATGTTCCCAACCCTGACTGAGGCTGAGACTGAGAAAGAGAAACCAATCATTCTCTTCAGCACAGATAAACAATTTCTAGATTAGCCATTCATGGAGTTCCTTGTATATAATCAGTGAGGTCTCTTATCAATGACCCTGTCATGGTCTATCAGACACCACCGGCATAAAAACACGCCGTGGACACAGCGTGGGAGGACAGAGCAGTCAAGATTACACTTAACACCACACCAATCACTGTGGATTTTAGCCAGGACAGAAACCAAATGGACCCACTCAGCCTACAGCTGAACAAGAAACATGATGGGAAAGATACAAAAAACGCACACAACAGAAAGACACTTAGACTAGAGATACACCTACATAGATTAACAAAGATAGGCTGCTAGTGCAAACAAATGAGTCAATTTATCACGATTAGAAGTCTGAAGTTATCAGTGTAGCTAAGTTAGTAGCAAGTTACGTGAACATGGAACACTGGTGATCCAAAAAAAAAAAAACCTTTCATAAGACCACTTATCCAGCACAAAACAACATAGGATTATGTAACGCAGTAGTTTCCCCACAGCTCTGTGAGGGCAGGTCGAATGCAGCGAGTTTTGTTTTAAATTTAAATGAGATTTAATCTTTCCAGAGAAAAGCAAGGGGAGAGAAACAGGCCTTAAAGTCACATTACAGAGAAACTCTAAGGTGTGAGCCAGCATATCTGAACACATGATGTCATTTAAGATGTGACTTCAGCACAAGTGTGTTTTAGTCACCATAATGACCTTGACTTGGGACGGTCAGCGCTTAAGATTTAGTCAACAAAGATGGGCAGTGCCTTGGATACAGCAACGCATCGCTGCATTGAGGAAGGAAGCCAGAGTTTATTTTAAACTCAAAGTGAAGGATGAGGAACAAACCCAAACCTAACTTAGCACTTTATGAAGATCTTCAACTTGACATATGTAATACTGTACTAATGAGGACCCCAAAGCCCACCACTAAGACTGACTAAAGAATTTCAGCTATGGTGAAATTCATTCAGAGGCCACCAGAATTGCTGAAGGGAGAATTCTTTGCGCTGTGCCCAGCAAGAGAGCGTCACAGCTGGGGTACAGAGCAGGACATGTTCTGCCCTCCAGCCTAAAACCTCCACAGAGAGGAAAAACTTCAGATTGTCTTACTTGGAAAAGATTCAGGTTTGTACAAGAACTCTGATGGTTTGCTTCTCAAAAAAAAAAAAAAAACTTACAAAATGAAAATTACCCCATTATTTACTCACCATCCTAGATGTATATGTCTTTTTCTTTCAGACAAATCCAGTCAGAGTTAAATAAAAAAAAACTGTCCTGGCTCTTTCAAGCTTTATAATGGCAGTGAATGGCTGTTGAGATTTTGAAGTCTAATAAAGTGCATCCATCCATCATAAAAAGCACTCCACATGGCTCTGGATGCGTTTGTGTAAGAAAAATATCCATATTTAAAAAAAGTTTATAAACTGTAATCTCTAGCTTCAGCTAACTGTCATACAGGAAAACCAGTCTCCTCTTGGCTTATATCGAAATTCTGCCACTGCTGCTCTCAAAGTTTATTAAAAACACAACGTTTCGACTGAAAGGTCTTCGGTTGAAGACCTTTTTGGTCAAAACTCTTGGCTTATATTGAAATTTTGCCACTGCTGCTCGCAAAGTTTATTAAAAACACAACGTTTCGACCATAACAGTCTTCAGTTGACACTCTTGGCTTATATTTGAAATTCTGCCACTGCTGCTCTCAAAGTTTATTAAAAAACAATGTTTTGACTGAAAAGGTCTTCGTTTGAAGAACTTTTTGGTTGAAACTCATGGCTTATATTGAAATTATGCCACAGTTAAAAAAAACAATGTTTCGACCAAAAAGGTCTTCGGTTAAAGACTTTTTTGATCTAAACTCTTGGCTTATATCGAAATTTTGCCACTGCTGCTCTCAAAGATTATTAAAAACACAACGTTTCGACCAAAAAGGTATTCGGGTGTGCGCGTACTATGTTTTTAATATCAAAATTCTCCAAGATTTTTTTTTAATTTTTTTTTTTTTTACAAATCCTCGTTTTGTACTTCTAATTCATGACCGTGTCCTACATCGTCCGCTGGAATGCCACTCTCTCGTGAACGTGCGTACAACAGCAGAAGCTAGAGATTACGCTTTATAAAATTTTAAATATGGATATTTTTCTTACACAAACACACGATTCACTTCAGAAGGCCTTTATTAATCCCCTGAAGCCGTGTGGAGCACTTTTTATGATGGCAGAATGCACTTTATTGGACTATTGAATCTCAACAGTCATTCACTGCCATTATAAAGCTTGGAGGAACCAGGACATTTTTTTAATGTAACTCTGATTGTATTTTTCTTAAAAAAGAAAGCCATATACACCTAGAATGGCTTGAGGGTGAGTGGGGTAACTTTCATTTTTGGCTGAACTATCCCTTTAAATGGAGTAAACGATTAACTCAATTAAACCAAGCATAACAATCAGCTATTCTGAGCAAAATAAGGATGTAAATATTTCAAAAGCATTTCAGATTTGAATTATTCAAGGTTTCTTTGTTTATCTTGTGATCAGTGAAGAGGGTAAACACAGCGAGATCTGTTGATGCTGATGGGAAATAAAAAGCTTTGTGCTTCCAAGCAGGGAGGAGGGGAAACAGTTCAACATTCAGGAAAGTGGAATTTTTTCATTTCCCGCAGGATATTCCACCGTCTGATGGAGAGAGGACAGATAAATAACATCTGCAGCTAACTATTGGTACAGATAACGCCAACATTTCTCGATTTCTTCCACGTTGATACTTCTCTTGCTGACATAACACAATCAATTTACACTTTGGGGGAAAATCACATAAAATAATATAAAATGGTATAAGGCAATAATAGACATTTATTTTATATATACACTTTTTCTTAATCAGTCAATATTGGATACTTAATTGTGGATACGTAATTTTCTCTTTTTATATTTAACTTAAAGTGAGATGAAGGCAAAATAATCTAACCTTAAAACACAAATAATTTAATAACATTAGCTTATTGGACAGAATTTTCATGGCAGCACATTCATCAAAAAAACACTCAATTCTAGCCCATTACAGTAACTCCCAAAAAAACAGCCATGTAAAGAAAATCTACAAAAGATCCACTTTAATTAACAGTATTTGAATGAACATTAGCAATTAAGGAAAAATTATTTCCCTCTGACAAATCTAATAAACACAAACACACCTTGTGGCGAGCCTCTTTCCTCCATTGTGTCACCAGGTAAACAACGCAAGTGACACATTCTTCCTCTTCAGCATGACTTGTGTGGGAATTAAATGTCTACTACATTCCCTTCACACACCGGAACCTTTCACGAAGAACAAATAAACACCATCAAAGCCTCATCCATCCAGTTGTTGCTCTGTGCCGGTTTCCCACCTGTCCGAAAGCCACCACTTATGAAATATTTGGACACTCCAACTGCACGTCAACTGTTTTCACAATAATCAAAGCGTGTGGATCAGAGAAGCTGTATTGTTCTAGTGGTCTGGCTTTGCTCCAGGACTATTCTAGAGCAACAAAGCACCTAGGGGCCTCCCCACCCCTGATCTGACACAAACCAACTGGAATCCAACCATTAGACACTCTGTCAACCAACCCAAATTTAATGTGATGAGTTACCAGGCTACATTATAGCTTCGAAGCTCACTGGTCTCGGTTTTCGAGCTCCATCCAAACATTGTGAGTGGATGGGGTGAGCACCTGTGAAATAAAAGCAAGCCTGCTAGTGCTTTCTCCCTGGGAGAGTCATGATGATAGGACATTCATTATGTTGGTGCCGGTAGCCTCTGTGTCTCGGACACATTCCATTCATATCAGAGATAACCAGGGCCTGGTGTCTGTCAAACAAACACTAGTAGGGTTCAGAGTCAGAGGGGAAGATGCCTAAAGCTGTGGCCAAAAAAAAAAAAAACTCTGGGAATAAGCAAAGAGCATCAGATGGTTCCCAAAACATCACAGCGTGACATCTAGGGTCAATCCTGCACCTTTACAATCCCACTTGTCAGTCTGTTCCTGTAAACTGACTTTCACTTTAAGAAAAACAAAAAAAAAAACTGTGTAAATTCATACAAATATATTGACAAAAGTTATTATTAGTTATGCACCAACATGAATATGTAAAATAGTCCATATATTTAACAAAATTCTGCTTTTCAGAGAACTACCGTAGTATCATATACAAACAGGTGTTAATAAAGGTGTAAAAAAAAGGTGTGACAGATATATATTCTTTAATGTAATGAAAAGTACTAATACTATTAATAAAATTATTATTAAAACATTACTTTTTAAGGAATATTAGGAAAATAAATTAATAAAATAATAGTATAGTAGTAGTTATAAAATCAATTCATTAGACATGCTTTTGATTATAAAAAGTTTATGAAATTATTAAAAAAAAGGAATCCAGAAAAATGAATGGAAACACATAATTTGACTAAAATTAATAAATAATTAAAACTGAATTTTTAGAAAAATAAAAGCGTATTTCATAAGGCCGTAAAATGTTACAAAGTTTTGTTAAACTTTTAATACATTGCTGTTAAACTGTGTAAATTTCATGATTTCAATAATAAGACATGCTTTTTTATTAATATTTCTTAACTTAACCATTAAAACAGAGTCTAGAAAAATTAAAATGAAAAAAAAATAAAAAATTAAATAAAACGGAATTTGGAAAAAGAAATTAAACAGATTTCATAGGGCCCTACTATTGACATCTTTCAGAAGCTGAAACATTTCTGTATACATTTTCTATAAGATGCATACAGCGTGTCTTTTGACGTATCTTCTGATCTTTCTTCATGTTTATTTTGTGCTGTAACTAGTAGTAAAAATGCTGAGTTTAGTTCACATCTTATTAAAGAGCGTCCAAGGTAAAAAAAAATTTTTGACAGAATTTGAAAGCTCAGACTTAGCTTCATTTCAAAAGTAATAAACACTTAACAGCTTACTGCAATTATTAGATGGTAGGCCACTACAAATAATGTTTAGTGATGTTTTGTTCATGCATCAAGTATCAGTATAGACTAAAAGATCTAAGTTCTTGGCAAAACTGAAGATTAATTAAAAACAAGAAACGTATATTGTCTAGCCCCATGATTTCAATTTTGAATTACATCTTGGACAAAACGGAAAATTAATTTTTGGACAAATATTTTCAGTTGCCAAAATGTCAGTGCATCACTAAATAGTCTAAATAGTTATCTAAATGTTTAAATAAGAATAAATGCAATTTCCCACAAATAAAAACTATTTTTAGAATATATTTTATATATAAAATATACTACATTTGAAGAGGATCAAAAACTTTCAAAATTGTCCTAAAACCAAAACAATCGTTCTTGTCTTAGAACAACTTTGATTAACTTTTTTGATCCACTTCAAATGTTGACTACTATATATTATTTATATTTAAAAAAATTATTATCAGAACCTTTTTGGCTGGGTTGATATATCAGTCTATCACTATCAATTAATACTTAGTAATGAAATGCTGCTGTGGAAATCTTTCTTCAATACCAGGATGTGACAACAAGCACCTTGAGAGTTAATAATAGTCATGTGGCTTTTTGAAATCCCTTAGCACTTAACATTTGCCCCACATGGTGTATCCTTCCTTCCATTCTCTGAGCGAAAGGCCTGAAACAAGAAACTAGCTCTGTTTCCCTTTTCCTCCCTCTTTAACTGCAAATCTTTGGATTAGCTCGAAAGTTAAGAGATATCATTAATAATAAGCCAATTCTTTCAACAGTTCTCTGCAACATTAGGCCAGGCCTGTGTTCTGGAACTGTGAATGAGTGTTTACAGCTTCTGCTTTACCAGGCCTTGAGTAAACCAGAGGTACAGTCCTGGCTAAACTTAAGGACCTCCATGTGTGTTTGTTCTAGATGACCCTGCGGTGGCAGGCTGAACCGTAGTCCAAAGTAAACACACTTTGAGTGTCCACTCTCTCTCACTCCAACAGAACCATCACATGGGAACCCAGCGGGACGTCTGTCCCAGAATGACAATGGTCCCATCACAAAGCCCAGAAACATCTGGAAAGAAACAGTGCTGGACAATGACGAAAACCACAATACCACTGCCATTCTTCTCCCAACAAACTTAGGCCTGTGGAAACATACACATCTCCTGATGTGAGGAACTATATATCATGTATCTTTACAGATTACTTTCACTTCCCTATAGCTGACCACAGAACTGAGAAGAATACAATCTGATTTCTTACCACTTTTCAGCTTTTGTGACACGTTATCACTTCTTGTGTACTTTAGCTATGGCTGCCAGTGTCCTTAGCGAGTCAAAACAAAACTCAATGTGACAATTTTCAACTTTGTGAAAAGAAAACCTTTTTACATCATTCTACAATAAAAACTGCAATATTAATTCATTAAACATCCAAAATATTCCATTCACAACACACCTGACTGTACCTTCAACACCCTTTACAACAGGAACACCAACCTTAAAGCTGTAACTCAACAATACTAGATGACAAATACCTCAAGATGATATCTGACAAAACTGTTATTCATAAATCTCATAGTACCTCCATATCCACTGTACATGTTGCAGTGTCGTCTTCTGATGAATGCTGAAAAAAAAACAAGACGTATTCCTCTAACTTTTCAAAGCAAACGAGTAATAGAAAGAACAATCACAGTTCCAGCTGTGGTGGTCTTCATCCTCTACTCATACTCTTACAGCACTGGCAGAAAGAGAAAGAAAGAAGTTGCCAGGAAATGGGAAGGCCGTCGCCCTCTCCACAGCCCACTCCACCCCCTTGTTCTGTTTCCCGTTCACTTCCCTGTCTGACATCACACTCTTCCTGCCTCTCCCTTTTCCAGCAAAGGGCCTGCACTTTGTTTTTTAATGCTAAACACCCAGTGCACACTCACTCCAGAAGTTTCCAGCTTTCAACTGTTAATAATGAATCTAAACTTGTTATATTTACATAATGTGGTCGCGTAAAACACTGACTTGACTGAACAGTGGTGGAACATTTTTCAAAAGACGTCAAGCTTGATGTAGCCTTAGGTTATTCTTAAGTGAAACCGTGGGAATGTACTTAAATTACATTCAACAACATTTTTTCCTAAGAATAAAAAATTCAAGCTTGGATTTCAAATCAGAATGACCCGTCTTAATTTCAAGACTCTTATCAGTGTTCAGTGGCAGATTCTGGGTAATTCCCATTTTCCTGAATCACGCTCCATACGGTAAATCTGATCGCTATCTAAATGAAGCATGGCAGTTGCCTTTGGCTACTAAGCATCAAAGACGACACTGTGTGGAAACTTCATGTCAGTCAAATTAGTACAGTCAGTAAATGATGAGTTCAATTCCCACACTAGTACTGTTAATTTCAACTTTTTTAATCTAGTGAAATTAATTAGTATTATACACTACAGTAAAAAGGTACAAATATGACTGTATGAGCACAGTAGTATTAGAGCATAAATAATCATTATTAAAAGTGATTTGTAACTTTAATCCACATCATGTGACCTAGGGCTGGGCGATAAATCGATAATGATAATTATCACGCAATATGAATTTTCTCGATAAACGATAACAAGAGTTCGATAAATGTTTGATATAATCTTTATGCGGCAAAGGCGTAACAAAAGAGCGCTAGTCAAAGTGCGCCACTCTGACCGTTTATCTGCTCGGATCAAAGTACTAACGGCAGCACAGTGCGAACTTACTAGAGCAGATGCTTTCACTCGCGATGAGTTTCAGTCACTCAAGAGCACAAGAAGCACTTGGATTCATTGAAGAACACAAATAACTCGGTTTATAGCATGATGAAACAGCGCTGACAAACAAGAGAAACACTGTGCTTAAGGATACAGTCAGAAGCCTTTTTAATCAACAATCACCATCATTTACCATAGATTTACTGTAGTAACACTAACTGCACAGTGGTTTTGTGTCAGAAATGTGGGTATATTTGTGTCGAATTTTATTATATTATTAATGTAGACATGTATTAAATGTATTAAAAGAGGAGTAATGGAATATAATTACAGTATTTTTTGTAATTAAGCTGTAGCGTTTATGCATTTATACTAAATGAATTTAGACTACTGTTTTTTATACAACTACCTTGAAACCATATTACATTTTTACCATGGTATTGAGGTGCTATATTTGTGGTGTGAACTTTTCATGATACTATGGAAGAGCAATGGTATAAACTCAAACAGTCGGAATAATTAAATTTCACCATATAAAAATGAGATTGATACAATTTTTACAGATATTACTGATTTTGATAATGAACATAAATCTACATCTGCATTCTAAATCAAGCTACCACCAAATGTGTATTTCTAAGAGACCAATTTATTATTATTATTATTATTATCATTATTATTATTATCATCATCATCATCATCATCATCGGTTAACAAACCTATTTCTTGATTTGAAACAATATTACTCATTTAAACATGCTGAGCTAAGAAATTATTTTTTCTATTAAGATACTTATTTTATTAAGAAAAAAATGGCTGGAAAAAGTGTTAGGAATAAAAAAAAAAAAAAAAATACATGTTCAGATAATAAAGAATATTTTAAAGCCACATGTTTTTTATAACTTTTGCATTGTAGCAAAAATCTGCCTTAAAGGTTTTGTGGCCATATCGCCCCACTCTAATGTGACCACAAATCTGCAGTGTTAGTCCTATTATAAAGCTGCTCTATAGATGTCAGTCCTCCAGATCTTTCTGGTATTGTGACTTACATCCGGCAATTATTTAAAAGAAATTAAAAAAAAAAAAAAAAAAAGTAGGGTGGGGACTTGGTCTAATGCAACAGACTAAATGATTGGTCTGGCAATAATAACAATAGAGAAGTCTGAGTTAAAACACTTACATAGTCAAAACAAAAAATATTGGAAAAAAATGTATAATTCAAAATAAGATCAATAACATGCATTTAGAAAAAAGCTATGGTGGATTTCCATTACATTCCATCTTTTAAAAGAACCATTTATATTTAAAGACTTGTCACAATGTGAATTTGCTTAATCCATGTAGGCTGTCAAATATTTAATAACATAATGTCATATGTGACCCTGGTCACACAGGTATATCTGTAGCAACAGCCAAAAATACACTGCATGGGTCAAAATCATTTATTTTTCTTTTATGGCAAAAATTATTAGGATATTAAGTAATCCATGATGTATGTACCATGATCTTTACCGTAAATATATCAAAACTTAATTTTTGATATGCTAAGAACTTAATTTGGACAACTTTAAAGGCAATTTTCTCAATATTTAGATTTTTTTTTGCACCCTCAAATTCCAGATTTTCAAATAGTTGTATCTTGGTCAAATACTTTTCTATCCCAACAAACCATACATTAATGTAAAGCTTATTTATTCAGCTTTCATATGATGTATAAATGTCGATTTCGAAAAATTGACACTTATGACTGGTTTTGTGGTCCAGGGTCACATATTATGTGATAGCATTGTGACTCAAACGAACAGGTCTTTTTTAAAACATGGGACAATCCTTAAAGGGATAGTTCCCCCAAAATTAAAATTGCCTCATGATTTACCCACCCTCAAGCCATCCTAGCTGTATGTGACTTTCTTCTTCCAGACAAATACAGTCAGAGTTACATTAAAAAAATGTCCTGGCTCTTCCAAGATTTATAATGGTAGTGAATGGGAGTTGAGACTTTTAAGTCCAATAAAGTGCATCCATCCATCATAAAAAGTGTCACGTGGAATACTTCTTATGATGGACCAAAATCCATCAGTAGCACTTTTTATGATGGATGGATGCACTTTATTGGACTTCAAAGTCTCAACACCCATTCACTGCCATTATAAAGCTTGGAAGAGCCAGGACATTTTTTCAGTATAACTCAGATTGTATTTATCTGAAAGAAGAAAGTCATATACGCCTAGAGGGTGAGTAAATCATGGGGTAGTTTTCATTTTTGGGTGAACTAACCCTTTAACAGAACGATATAATCTGTGAAATTGAATTTCAGCTTCCCTTGATCAAGAATTTCATCTTGATAAGCGATGACAGCTGCACAGCTCATCAAAAGCAACAGATGACGGTCAGCATAGGGTGACTTCATTCAACATATTATTATTACGTGGCTGAAATGAAAGATCAAAACAAACATGTTTGTGATGTTCAAATGAGAATATGAGTAAGGGGAAATGCTTGAGACAGGCAGCTTGTATGACTGGTTTTTGTGAAGTAAACCTAGACATCACAGCTTCCTCATGCGCTCCTAATAAGCCGTTTACCATTGAAGTCGGTGTTCATACTTAATTGTCATTCATAAGTGTCATTAAAAGTGATGCAGATTGGCTGCAGTTCTATAGAAGTTGCTGTGGCGATTAGCAACCTGTCACACTCGGAGAGGCTGGAGAGGAGATTTCTGTCAGCAGCACACCACAGACGCCTGTCTAGAGGTCATATCACTCACTCAGCGGTAACTACTGTGAAGTCGTCACGAGCTTGTCTGTTTGAATGTCTGTCTGTGTTTGAATATTTATCTAACATTCAGATCACACAAGGTCAGACACAAAGAGACAAACAATTCACACACAATTATAATTAAAGAATACTGCAATGATTTTAAAGCGCTACTCACTATTGAGAGCATTAAGAATCTGATACAAATGCATCGATATCGCTGTAGCCGTGTGGAGCACTTGTAAAAATGGATGGACAAAGTATTTTCAAAATCTTAAACCCTATTCACAGCCATTATAAAGCTTGGAAGAGCCAAGACATTTTTTTAAATAGAATTGAGATCAAAAGTACACCTTTCAGAATCTGCAAAATGTTAATACTTTACCAAAATAAGAGGGATCATACAAATTGCGTGTTTATTTTTTATTTAGTACTGACCTGAATAAGATATTTCACATAAAAGACGTTTACATACATATAAAAATGTCAAAAGTTTACATACACTTGATTCTTGATGCACAGCTGAGTTTTTTTTTCCTTAGTGATAGTTGTTCATGAGTCCCTTGTTTGTCCTGAACAGTTAAACTCCCTGCTGTTCTTCAGAAAAATCCTTCAGGTCCAACAAATTTCTTGTTTTTTCAGCGTTTTTGCGTATTTGAACCCTTTTCAACAATGACTGCAAGACTTTGACATGCATCTTTTGACAACTGAGGGACTCACATGCAACTATTACAGAAGGTTCAAAAGCTCACTGATGCTTTAGAAAGAAATGAAGATGTAAATAAATGATGTATATGTTTCTTATTTTGCCTAAATATCAAATAAAAAAATATATATTGATCTTCAAATTCAAAAAGTGAGTGTTCTGTAATAGTTGCATATGAGTTCATTTGAAAAGACAAATCTCAAAATCATACAGTCATTGTTGGAAAGAATGCAAATACACAAAAATGCTGAAAAACCAAAGAATTTGTGGGACCTGAAGGATTTTTCTGAAAAACAGCAGTTAGTATAACTGTTTAGGACAAACAGGGGATTCATGAACAACTATCACTTAACAAAAAAAAAACACACAGCTGTGGATCATTCAGGTAACAACACAGTACTAAGAATCAAGTGTATGTAAACTTTTGAACGGGTATTTTTTTTTCTCTCTCTCTTCTAAACTAGCCTATATGTAAATGTCTTTTATGCGAAATACTGTATTCAGGTCAGCACTAAATAAAAAGTAATGTGCATTTAGTATGATCCCTCTTATTTTGGTAAAATAATTAACATTCTGCAGATTCTTTAAGGTGTATGTAAATGTTTGACCTTAACTGTTTCTGTATTTATCTATACTCTATTATCTTAAACATACTATTAGCCTTTTTCACACTTCCGGGTTTTTGGCTTCCGGCGTGGCTGCATGCAGGGTAAAAGTATTTCCGGTAACAGTGATTGCCGAGTCTAAGGAGCACCCGCTCGGGCATCAATGTCTTTGCAAGAATTAAATCTCATGTAAATGTTTAAACTGTCTTGGTCATTTATTGGTGAGACTACAAAGTTTTATTTCAGAACTAAATTTCAGCACTAATTAGAAGTGACGACGCGTATATTCGGTTATATCATTGTCTGTGTCTATTTGGTGCAGCCGTGCATTGTCGCACTCCATGTAAAAAACTGTTTTTGGCGATGTGCTGGAGAAATCGACTGACAATTTAGTTTTTACATAAATTAGGCATATAAATAAATGCTTGTCATATATTAAAATGACCAAGGGAATTGTTGAATGAGCCGGTAAATTCTAGAACGATCTGAGCGGCCATATAAGCTACAAATAAATTTCTTTGTAGATTATATAACAACAACTTGGAAAACAGACAAAATAGAAAGGGTAAGAGACGAAATTTGAGACAAGAGCATACAACATAATGTCCGCAGACCACTAGCGGAAATATATTTACCCTGCGTCACGTGATTTCCGATTCTTGTGAAAAAGGCCTATTGCCCAGCCCTGGTAAGCACCTATTAGCACAGAAGCATATGACGAATTTCTAATAGCCATGGTCATATAAATATACACTAGTAACGCTCTCATTTTCAGAGCTAATATTAGTATAACACTCTCCCAGGCAGTAGGTCAGCAGACTGAACCTTATCTTAAGGTGTCTGATTATTCATTTCCTCACACAATTTGTTTATGACTCATATCATGTTGTGGATAAAGAGAGCTTGACTGGGGTTTATCTGTGTACCACAGCATGACTTCACTATAGTGATACTGCATCTGTTATGGTGACACCAGGGCAATAGACAGTATGAAAATCATGTGAGGACACAGATTAGCCACAGTCTGACCAGCTGACTTCATCTCTGAACATCTCACAATGTACCATTAACTGTTTGCTGTGAACATGCAAATTCAACTAAGAAGAACAGATAATATTTCCAAAGACACTACAAGTTCAAAAGTTAACACTTGCTACCCACAGAATTGCTAAAATTACACAAAAAGTATTCTCGTAGCTTTATAACATCACAGTTGAACCACTGATGTCACATGGACTATTTTAACGATATCCTTACTACCTTTCTGGGCCTTGAACATGTCTATGCAGGGTCAGAAAGCTGTGGTATTTCATCAAAAAGATCTTAATTTGTGTCAGACAATGAACAAAGGTCTTAAAATTTTGGATGAGTGATCAATGACAGAATTTTCACTTTTGAGCGAAATATCCTTTTAAATGTCAAGCATGCCTATATATTTAGTAGAGTGTAAGAGAGGAAAATTTAGAAATATGACAATATTCACACTTCAAAGCCAAAATTCATGGAATTAATTAAAAGCTGAGCACTAACAAATGACTAATGTACAGAAACTGATTAACGTCGGCCAACAAGACCTTCATTCCCTCCAGTGCCTGCCTTCAGACTGATAACAACAAGTGAAAGAGGATGTGAGGGGGGCAGGGGATAAATATAATGCTTTATTTATTGGCCATTTGAGGGGTTGTTGTGGCTTACAGCAGAGGCGTGCTGTTGTTCCACTGACTCTGCATTCTGAGCAAGAGAGTTATTGCTATTGCTGACTTCTCTGCTGATGGCTTTACATCAGTATGCTAAAAAAAATCCATACTGCCAACACTGCCTGACAACTTGTACTTTCAAAGCAATGAAACTTGGGATAAAGAAAAAGGCTTTAAAAAAGTTTGCACAAATGCAAAAACTTCTTTTCTCAGAATTGAGATTGAGACTCACAATTGCAAGTAATAAAGTCAGAACTGCAAGATATATGTCATAATTGTGGGATATAAATTTGCAATTCTCAAAGCCAGAACTGTGTGTTATAAACTCAGAATTCTGTCTTTTTTCCCCTCAGAACTGGACTTTATAACTTACATCAAGTTCTCACTTACATCTCACAATTCTGAGAAAAAAGTTAAAAACTCACAAGTGCAAGAAAAGTCAGAATTGTGAGATACAAACACACAAATCTGAGAAAAAAAGTCAGAATTGCATGATACAAACATGCAAATTCAAAATCAGAATCATGGGTTTATATCTCACGATTCTGACTATTTCTTGAAAATAGCAAGTCAATATCTCAATCTTGAAAATAAAAAAAAAGTCTATCTCATTTATCTCATAATAACAAAAAATCCGAACTTTTTACTTTATTTCTCGCAATTTCGAGTTTATATCATGCAATTCTATGAAAAAAAAATTCACACTGCGCGTTTATATATCACGATTCTAAGGAAAAAAATTATTGTTTATATCTCGCAATTCTGACCATTTTTCGCAATTTCAAGTTTATATTACGCAATTCTAAGAAAAACATTTGAAAACATTTGAATTGCAAGTTTATATCTCACGATTCTGACTATTTTTCAAAATAGCGAGTTTGTATCTCACAATTCTGAAAAAAAAGTCAGAATTGCTTGTTTATATCTCGCAATTCTGACTTTTCTTCTCACAATTTCAAGTTTATATCACACAATTCTAATAAAAAAAAGTTCAAATTGCAAGTTTCTATTGCACGATTCTGATCAAAAAAGTCAGAATTGCTTGTTTATATCTCACAATTCTGACTAATTCTCAAAATAGCGAGTTTAAATCTCAGTTGAGGAAACAATTCAGACTTTATTTCTCGCAATTTTGAGTTTATATCACGCAATTCTAAGAAAAAAGACTGAATTGCGAGTTTATATCACGATTCTGACTATTTCTCGAAATAGCGAGTTTAAATCTCACAATTATGAGAAAAAAAGTCAGAATTGCTTGTGTATATCTCACAATTCTGACTTTATTTCTCACAATTTCAAGTTTATATCACACAATTCTAATAAAAAAAAGTTCAAATTGTTCAAAAAAGTTCAAGTTTCTATTGCACGATTCTGATCAAAAAACACAGAATTGCAAGTTTGTATGATGCAAGTCTGAGAAAAAGTCAAAATTGTGAGATAAAAGGTCTAAATTACCTTTTTTATATTTTATGGGCTTCCGTACACTGCCCTGTTTTCCTCAGAAGCAAAGTTATCTTATAATCTCAGTATCTCATCCATCGCTATAGTCATTCAACCTAATCAGTTTTGATCTAAACTGGACATTTTAAAAGGAGCCTGCATACCATCTCCACACATAACTGAACCTGAACACAGAAAACGTTAAACTTTCATGACTTTACAGCAAATCATTCTAGCAAAGTTCAAGAAAAGTTCACACATTATGGATCGCCCTTTTCCCACATCATGCTGGTACTGACACAAATCAATTTAATTCCTCAGATGCAACATACAAGAATGCTTCAGCAAGCCATGGCACGCTATCAAACATCCTAAATAGGCTCAACTTTCATATGATCTCTTTACAATTTATGAAGATATTGAGCCATGTCTGATAAGAGAAAGTTACGAAACATGCTGTAGCTTGTCCTAAATGCCGGGGTACAGGAAAGTTCCTGGACCCTCATGAATCTAAGACTTTCTGTTTAATCCCCAGCTGGACGTTAAGAGGCTTATGGGTCACGGTGTAGAAGTATAATCAGTCAATATATTACACAGTGTTGTAAAAAAAGACAATATACTAGAAAATGGCCTCACAGTCCGTAACAAAAAACTGAAATAATACTGGTAAAGCTTTTAAAAAAAAAATACAATGCACCTCAACCATCTCTATTACACTTTAGCCTAACGATACAAATAACATGAACATAAACTTTTAAGATTTAGACAACTACGTCACTATGCCACTCAAATTACATCCCACAAACCTAATAATTATACTAGAATTATGATGAATGTTTGACATTATTCCACATGAGGCATAGCACAGTCACACAACCCAGACTTGTCAACAACCCAGACTTGTTTTAGTGTTTTAGTTCCCCAGACCTCAGCGGATGTCTGCTTGTGAACATAATTGCAAAAACAAATTTCATGCAATAATGCACCTGCAGCATCCCATGCAAAATCATTTGGATGCGGATATTTAAACTACGACAGTATGTGGTTCTGCACAGCATGTGTCATGATCTCAGCAAAGAAAACACTTGATTAACTATTTAAAGACAACTGAAATCTATGTAGACTAAGTTAGTTAGTTCTGACTTGTCCTTTCACTTCCATTATGAGCTGTAATATGAGGGTAATATGCCTGATCCTATCCAAAGATATCATGGTTTAAAATAGATTATGACCTCTATGTGTGGGTGTAGACCAAAAAACATCAAATAAGGTGGAGGGGGGGCCTTCCCAGTCTCATTTCATAAACACATCAAGGAATCATCCTAAAGCCAAGGGCTCTGAGAGCACCACTGGAGAGGGGAAGAGGATCAGACATGAAAACCTTCACTTCCTGTTTGTTTAAACCCTTCAGAGACACGGCAGTGCTCTGCATTCATGGTCTAAAGTCCTATCACTTCACTGAAAGGAGGAGGATTATTCTTCTGTGTGAACTTTTCTATGTTGTTAACGAGTATGTCACTTTAAAGCCTTGTTCATGTGTTGCACAGATGTACTTGGCGATTTTATTAATGTGTTTTATTGTGCACGACTAACACCCACATCCAGACAAACACTCCCATTTTATTAAAAACAAAATCTCAAGCCCATCTGAATCAGATCATGAAATCACAAACTCAAACTCAGAAACTATGGCTGTCACTGGATTCTGTAACTTACAAGGAATGTGAAGTTTCCTGAATACACACACACACACACACACACACACACACACATCTGTATTTCCTCGGGAGTCCAGCAGGACTTTGAGATCCTTAGCCAGTGTGACCTTCCTTGAGGTTCTTTTGGCACCACAGGGAGAACATCAAGCAGGATTATTATGCATGAAGACACTCCAGCTCGCTGTAAATTTAACCAAAACTCTATGCCTTTTTTCTACCATATTAGGGTCTGTGTAGCAACAAAACTAGTTCATGTTTTATGTCAGCAAAAATGAACTCAAACAATGATATAAATGCTGAAATGTCTAAGTGTTCTGAAACTTTTTTTTGTCAGTTGAACTCCTTAGATGTTAAATTTTTACTTGAAGTATGCCCCAATAGTTCCCCCAAAAATGAAATTTCTGTCATTAACTACTCTGATGTTGTTACAAACCTGTAAGACTTTTATTTATCTTCAGAACACAAATTATTTTAACAATGTCCTAATGTGTTTAATGTATGTTTCTAGGCCTTGAATTTGTCAGTTGCATTGCTGTCTATGCAGGGTCAGAAAGCACTCGGATTTCAACTAAAATATCTGTGTTCTAAAGATGAACAAAGGTCTTATGGGTTTGGGGTGACATGAGGGTGAGTAATTATTAATGACAGAATTTTTATTTTTGGGTGAACTCTCTCTTTAAGTTAATATTTTTCAATAATTTACCAACACATGCATGTTCATGATTCTCTGTTATTGGTTAATAGTCACATGACATGACAAGCAAGTAATAGTGTCTCAGTCCACATCACATTCACACTGGTATTTTAAAAAGCCAATAATTATAAAGATAAGAAAAATCACTATTATTACAATAATATTACAACTCTAATAACAAAAATAAAGACAAAATATATTACAATATATTATATTTCACAAGTTACAATACTAATATTTCTTAGGGCTGGGTTTTGACAATTTCACAATTGAATTATTCGATTCTGATTCCAGGGCTCGCAAAATTTCAAAATCTCTGGTAGCCCTTCGGGCAGGTACTCCTCAGATTTTGGTAGCCCAAAAATAATTTAACTAGCCCAAATAAAAAATACATTTTTTTTAATAAATATGGAAAATCATATAGCAGTCTAAATGTCAAAAATATTTTCAATACACAAATATCAACAAATATCAAAGAAGGAATTTTATTTCACTATTTACAAGGTATCTGCGGAAATATCAATTGATTAAATATCAATTTATGACTCTTTTTAAGAGCTGCACACGTAAATTTAACACAGTATGAGTGGGGTTGGACAATGTACAGTAACATATTAAGCCATAAAATTATGATTTACAGTTCAGATACAGGTTTTCACAAAAACCAAATATCTTAAACAACAGCATTTTAGCCTTTATACCATTGAAAGGGACAAATCAAATATATAGTTTATTATATTAATTTAAAACATTTAATACATATTACTGTCTTAATTGTTTAGATTTTTAGAAGGCACATTAACTTCTTTCATATTTACAACTCTATGTGTTTGCTGCATAAAAACATGGGTCGATATTTGCAACAATCTAACCATATGCAGCTGAAAAATGATTGGAAATGCAAATTCACTCTTTGCCACGAGGTGACGCTTTAGCAATGCTGAAATATTACGGTTTCCATAGAAACGGCTGTACACAAAGCAGCACCTCGCTCATTAATGCTGTTTTATCAAGCATTATAGGTAACGTGAAATCTCAGTGCCAACAACACGTTTCTGGGGACAGTCGGTTCCCTTCAGATACGTTCATGAAGACGTCCGTGTCGCGTTTTGACTTTGAAACGGGCAGCGCGCATATTTATTCAGTGACATTGCCTTTTGAAGTTCATTCCAGCCCTATCGCGATTCTTGTCTTCCGTCCCAAACTGTTAAAATTATAATTAAGACTTTTCTTATACTATTTAACGTATTGAAAACTTTTTATAGCCTTAAGGAGCATTTAAGGACCTGCAGGAGCCCTCTACTTTCAGTTAGCCCGTCGGGCAGGCGGTGAAAAATTTTGGTAGCCCGACTGGAAAACACATTAGCCCCGGGACGTCGGGCTAGCGATTTTGCGAGCCCTGGATTCATAAGCTTGCCATTTCGTTGATATATCAATTTTCTTGGACATATATCAGGTATAGTATGTGCCGCATTTTCTCAAGGACAAAAATGTCAACTAATGCCGCAAAATATAGGCTACATGAGAGTCATTTTGTATTACATTACTATAATATTAAAAGTTAAAATTAACTGATTTGTATACTAACACTTAAAATTACACTTAATTACGTTTTTATAATAATAAAGTTACAATTATACAATTATATTTCTACTTCAATTAAAATGGTGGCTATCATAAAAACTTCACAGATTTATTCGAACATAAATTAAATATTGAAAAACAGTAAATAAATATAATGAAAGTGTTAAATGGTACATATATTTAGCAAAATGCTCCTCTCTAGAGAATTTTTCTAGCTGACTAATGAGTTTATGCTCACCGAATATGTTTTTTCGGAGGTAAATTTGACATTACGTGACATAATGTTTACAAGCAGTTATACTGATGTCTTTCCATGATTAAAACACTGACTGAATGACTACATGAAACAGGATACGGATTTCAGCGAGTTTTACTCTCTTTTTAACAAACCTACGGACGTTCATTCATATTTATTTTGTGCTATAACTTGTATTAAAGCGAAGGAGACTATCAGTCCATGTGCGCTTTGCACTGACACTTCTTGAACTGATGTGCTACAGTGTCTGTTAATGGATATGTCACTCCACATTAAACAGCGCCAACATTGTTTAAATATTGTAAAAAATGCACAAATTCAAAATCTGAGACTTTGTTTCATATCAAAAGTAACAAAGCACAAAGCTTATTGCGATTTATTGGATGAGAGGTGTGCTACAATGTTCCATTCATTAATTGAAAACAGACTGGACTAATCGATTCTTGAGATTTAAGAATCAATATTGTTTCGAATTGATTGAAATCTATATTTTTTATGAAAACATTTTAAGTCCTTAACCTTATTTTGTCAGAATACTGCAGAATACCGCTAAGGTAGCTGTGCAAATGTGTACCGCTGCATTCATAAACACACTTTAAACTTGCAGCACTTACAACGATGGATTTCCCTGCATTTACTGTAAACCCCGTTTGAGAAACCCTGATCTACAGCTCTGATAATGTCAAGCCTGAAGCTAACTGAGGCTATAATAAATCACTCATCAGTCTCAGACTGTACCATGAGCTGTTGCTTTTGTTTACAGGAAGAACACTTGACCCGGGACACAAGGTGCTGATTCAGAATTTTCTTCTTAAAAGGATTAAAGTCTTTTTTTGTACATACAATGAATGTCATTGGGGTCCAAAACAACACTGGACCTCATTATAGACAAAAACAGTTGAAACATTCTCCTGTGTTCTACAGAAGGAAGTCACAGGTAGTGAATGATGACAAATGCACATATGATGACAAATATAGTGACACCTGCACATGAGAATTGCACGGAATTTCAGTTTGAGCACATTCACAGGTATCACAAGCTCGTTTGTCAGCACTTGTGCGGGCTTGAGGAAGTTTTGACATTGTTTGTGGCCTTTGGTACAAATCACATCATTGGTAGCAAGCTAATCACAGACACTCGAGGAGTCACGAGTCACTGTGGCTTTAGGGTACAGACAGTCACAGGCTCAGAGAGGCATTAGGTTTGTACTGTGTGTTTGTGGCAGACCACACAGCTGTCTCAGAGACTGGATGGCGTAAGCTGATTAACTTATTAGAGAGCAGACTGGCAAGGTGTAAGTGATCTGTCACAACACACGGCTCTTTGAGGATGGCATCATAGTCGAGAAGATCGAACCATACTCCCCTGTGACAAACTGGAAAATAGAACGACTATTACATGGGTGGTGATAATCTTGGAAATTTAAAGTTATGCAAGTTATTCCAAAAGCAGCATGGTCCAATCCACATGAATGGCACTCGTCAACAACCACAGCGGGTGGTGTAAACAGAATAATGTCCTTAGTATATTGAAACTCTGATGATGACCTGGAGTCATGGAGACTAATGGTCAACTGACATAGGTTTTTCAATGACTGATGCTGATATGTAGATAGCAGGGTGGCGCTGACTGCTAGAACACTAGCAAAAATGGACAAAAATAAATAAAAACTGAACAAAAAGAAAAGATTTATTCTATTTTATATTTTAGCACACACAAATATAAATAAATAAATAATTGTAAATCATAATTTATATTTTAAATTGTAAAATAATATATGTTAAAATTTGTTTTTTTATTTATTTATTTATTTTGCTTTTAGATGACAGGACAGTGGAGACTGACAAGAAATTGTTGGGTGGAGAGGTGGGGGTGGGATCGGCAAAGGTCCATGGGCCGGGATTCGAACCCAGGATGGCCGGAAGCGCAGTTGCACTATATGTCACAAAACACATTGTAATTATATTTTAATTGTCAATTATTTAAATATAAATCAAAAATAATATATTGAAAATATTTTACTTATTCTAAACCCAAATCAATTTAGTTTTAATTTTAATTCTAAAATATTTACATATAAATCTAAAAGAATTTATTTCAAATGCATACATTAATTAATTAACAATCATACTTGATATTTTAATTTTAAAATATTTAAATATGAATCTAAAATAATATTTACCTTAATATATTATAGATAATATATAATAAATTGTAATATTTACAATTATGTGTTTAATCTAAATGTATTTTACACACAAATAAATTAAAATAAATAATTGAAATCATATTTCATATTTTAAATCGAAAATATTTAAATACAAATCTAAAATAATATGTTAAATGATTTATTTATTCTAAACTTGTTTAACATATAAAAACGTAGTCATATTTTATATTGTAATTCTAAAACATCTGAATATGAATCTTAAATAATAATATCTACTTTAATATTATAAATAATATATATATTAATATTTAAAATTATGCATTTATTCTAAATGTATTTTACACGCACAAACAAATATTTTTAATCATATTTAATATTTTAATTAACAAAATGTAATATAAATATCAAATATTATTTAAAATTATTTATTTTAAATGCATTTTATTCCCACAAATAAATAAGTAAATAAATAAATAAATAATTAAAAATTATATTTTACATTTCAATTCTAAAATATTTAAATAAAAATCTAAATTACTTTAATTGTAAAAGTATTTTGCACACACAAATAAATAAACTATTTAATTACAAAATTAAATTAGATTTAAATAATTAAATTAGATTTAAGAAAATTTGTTTTACGTTTTAACATTGCCTGAAAATCAAAGAGTGATTTATTGTGGAATTATATATTTTAGTGGCATATTATCGCGTAAACATTTTTTTCAATATTTATGTGTTCAATATTTAATTAGCTTACATCACAGACATATCATTCTTATATCTGTGTAGACATCAGTATACTGAAACAAATTCACCCACAAAGCCCATATCTGCCAACCTGCAGTTTTGTCTCCATTTCTCCACCCCAGATGACCAATTATAAACAGCAAATGGTTTCTCGCAGCACATTTAGCTGCACTACATAATGTTTATGTCTTGAGCGAGCACATAAAAGTTATTCTTGAAAACTTTCAGGTGTCCCGCGTCACCGTTCGGCGAGTCCCATGCGTGTGAACGCGCCTTGGGGAGAGAGTGAGTCACCCATCCAGATGCTCCGTCTCTCCAGCACTGACTCAGTAATAACAGTCCTCTCTCTCTCTCTCACTGCGTAATGATACACTCCACAAATACACAGCGTACTATAATACACAGCCTACCTAGGAATTACACAGTACGCTAGGCCAAATACAACTCCACTATGCATTTCTGAAATACACAGCGCTGTGATGCATGCTGTGGAAGTTGTTCAATGACACATTGCCATGGCAACCCTATAATGACAGTCACTTTAAACACATGGTCACACCGGGTCGCATTCAGGGCGCCAAGATTATGCTACACGCCGAATACCGCATGAATGGCACACTCGTATTGTGAAACGTCCAGACGTTTATTCCTGCATTGTGTAACAGGTCAGTACACACATCAGGTGTGTTTCCTCCAATTTGACAAGCGTTAAGGGAAGCCAAAAATAACAGGTGGCTTATTCAAGTCCTTTATCTGTAGGGAACGAGAACGTGACTGAAAATGATTTTTCTTGGAATCAGGAAGTACTCCAGCAAATAAACCTTGAACCTCAAATATGCTGAAGATTGTCTTCAGCATATTTGACATTTTTACTGAGATATTTATTTTAGCTCAAAAACATAGCTACAAAAGTTCTTTAGGCCTTGGTGATGATATTCAGCATATAACTTATCAATATTTATGTCTTTGCTGTAAAATGGCTTAAAACTTGATGCTTTTTATTGAAGAAACATCACAGTGTAAACACAATTTGTGTTTTTCACTACATAGAATAATAAAAACTAAAAAGAATAATAATTTATGTGCACTAATATAACAATACATAATAAATCTAAATATATACAGTACCTTTTAATAGTTTGGGTTCAGTAGGGTTTTATAAATGTATACAAAAATGTAAAATGAAATAAAACTTTATAAATAATATAATAAATATAAAAATATTTTGAATATATTATTTTAGATTTAGTTTAAATTTTAGGATAAATAATAATAATAATAATAATAATAATAATAACAACAACAACAAATATATTCATATTTAAATAAATAAATCTAAAATATATTTTAAATTACTTATTTATTCCAATCTCTCTATTATTTTTAAACCCACTTGAATATATTTCCATTTAATTTATAAATGTATAAATTATATGAAATTTTAAATATAAATCTAAAATATATTTACAATTACTTATTTGTTCTAAATGTATTTTACACACATAAATAAAGAAATTAATTAATTAATTTAATTTAATTTAATTAATAATTTTTAATCATAATTTATATCTTAATTGTAACATTTATATATTGCATTACTGGGATACTTTAAAACAGTCAAAATGAATATGTTTTATTTATAAATAATATGAAATGATACTTTTATATTAAAAAACACTAAAAAACAATAAAATAAATTATTTTTACATTATAAATGTTTAAGATTAAAACATCTAAAATACAATCAATTATATTTTATTAAATTCTTTAAAAACAATAGATTTTTTTTTTTTTATATTTTAGCAGTCAGTCTTACAACCCCATCATATATTTATAAATGAAATTAAATATATCTATTATAGTGTGGCTAAAAAATAAATGAATCACATTTTATATTTCAATTCTAAAATATTTAACAATTTATTTATTTTTAATGTATTTTAAAAACATTAATTAATTAATTAATTAATTAATTATATTTTTTTATTTTAATTCTAAAATATATATTGCATTACTGGGATATTTTGCATTTTCAGCCAGAATTTTTAAACACACTTTAATATATTTCATTTCATTTATAAATGTACAAATGATATGAAATAAAATTTTGAAACATAGTAAATTATTTTGAATATATTATTTTAGATTTAACGTTTAAATATTGTAGATTCTTTATTTTTAATCTTTATTCTTTATTTTTTTCAAGTCTTCAAACTACCAACCCCAAAATTTGTAACGGTAGTTTATTTACTAAAATGTAAAAAGAATGTGGAAACTTTCACAAACATTTCTCATTCAATGACTCAATTGAATCACTGAACCAGTGAACGATGAACTGACTCACGGAAATAAACTTTTCGAGACTAAAGTAACCAATCTTCATATTCAAGAAACACAAATGAGTGACGACTTGTGAAAGCCTTACAACATCAACAGCTAGTGAAGTTTGCAGTGCAGAATGAAACAATCCAAACTTATGCTTGTCTATTCTTCACAATGATATCATCACAAACGCCCCCACAATCATCAGGGACGCTGGGAACTCATTTCCCTACTCAGTCAGAAAACAGACACTTATTGCGGGTGTGGGTCGCCAGCCAATCCACACGCGGGGAGACGAGTTAGTCTGAGGAAGGCTGCTGCACAGACGGATGGGTGGGAGCTCTGGACGAGGTAATGAGAAAAAGAAAACTGAAATGAGGATTTAATGACTAAACCATCCTGAAAAATCTCTCTTGGCTGAAAGACATGCAGTACTGCGTGGTAACTGCAAGACGCTTCAAAGTTATATGCACATGGTATACATCAACTCTCCAGTGCATTATTGTTTCTCAGATCAAAATAATATCTTGCTCTGAAACATGTAGAAATATATTCTTCAGCAGAGTGTTGACAGCACTTTGTTTCTAAACACATGAGAGTTAATGTGCGTTTTGGTTAACTGCAGTGCTAGGCTTTCGCAGTGCTGTCATTCTTCATAGACATCACTGTCCCCTCTGCACAGCTCTGTAGTTTTAGCAGCTTCCTGTTTATCCAAAAGATAGCACTGACACAACTATGCTGGAGTTTCCCGCAGTCACACAGCCAGAGGCCGAGCTCAGGGCTGTCGACTGAAAAAGCACAAGCTGTGTTACACTACCTACAAAATTTAAACAAACTATAAAAAAAAAACTTTTGACGAGTCAGGTCTCTGACACCAATGATCATAAATGTTACAAAAAAGGACAACATTTGTGCCTGACAACATTTCCTAGACGTAACAGCAAACAGTGTAACCTGTGATGTTCCTGATAATTTACTACCGTGTCATTCAAGATGTTCGTGTCTTTCATCGGTCAAAAATACATCTAGGTTCCAGGATTTTTCCCCATTTAGTGGACTTCAATTGGAGCCAAAGTCCAAATTGCAGTTTCAATGCAGCTTCAAAGTAGAGCTGCATGATTCTGGATGAATTGAGAATCACAATTTTTGTGTTTCAAATAGGGATTACGATTCTGCCACAATTTTGAATTAAGAAAAATAACATGTAATAATAAAGGCTGTGACAAAATATTAATTGCTGCGGTCTATTCAAAAAGGACTTTTTTTTTTTTTGAATAAATACTTCACTTGTGTCATTACTAAATGAGTTAGCACTTTTGAATGCATCACATGAATGAACAACTGAATGAATCAGCATTTTTGAACAAATCTTTTGAATAAATTATTCAATGACTAAATACTTCCCTTGTTTCGCAACTGAATGAATCAGCATTTTTGAAGAAATCTCTTGAATAAATAATTCAATGACTTCACTTGTTATATTACTGAATAAAAAAGCATTTTTTAACGAATCTCTTGAATGAATGATTCAATGACTCACTCATAAATACTTCACTTGTTTCATTACTGTATGAATCAGCATTTTTGAACAAATCTTTTATTAATGATTCAATGACTCACTCATAAATACTTCACTTGTTTCATTACTGTATGAATCAGCATTTTTGAACAAATCTTTTATTAATGATTCAATGACTTACTCATAAATACTTGACTTGTTTCATTACTGAATGAATTAACGTTTTTGAACAAATCTTTTATTAATGATTCAATGGCTTACTCAAATACTTCACTTGTTTCATTACTAAATGAATTAGCGTTTCTGAACAAATCTCTTTAATGAACGATTCAATGACTCACTCGTAAATACTTCACTTGCTTCATTACTGAATGAATTAGCATTTCTGAACAAATCTCTTGAATGAATGATTCACTGACTCACTCATAAATACTTTACTAGTTTAATTACTGAATGAATCAGCATTTTTGAACAAATCTCTTGAATTAATGATTCAATGACTCATAAATATTTCACTTATTTCATAACTTAATAAATCAGCATTTTTGAACAAATCTCTTAAATGAAAAATTCAAAGACTCACTCATAAATACTTTAAAGTTGTCCAAATTAAGTTTTTGCAATGCATATGCCTATCATTAATCAAAAATTAAGTTTTGCTATATTTACAGTAGGAAATTAATGAAATGTCTTTATGGAACATGATCTTTACTTAATATCCTAATGATTTTTGTCATAAAAAAAAAAACAACGATGATAATTCTGAGCCATACAATGCATTGTTGGCTTTTGCTACAAATATACCAGTGCTACTTATAATTGGTTTTGTGGTCCAGGGTAACAAATATATGAAAACAATAGTTTAATCTTAAATGTTGTTGTTTTTTTAGACAACACATTGTGTGGAACATCCACTGGACTGGGTTGCTGCTCTAAGCAGGGGCGAGAAAAAGTGAAGTTTAAAAATGAACACCACCCACTGTGGAGGCACACACTGCAATCAAACAAATTAACCATCACTAATAACACTCCACACAAACTACAGTAGGAGGCCTTGTGTGCATGTGATGCATGTCTAAATAAGGAGGACAGTCTGCATTATTAGATTAAAAAAAAATATATATATTATATTTTTACAAAATTGTAAAAAATATTTTTACTCAAATTGCTAGTAAATTAAACATGACATACTCTAATAATTTTGCTTTAATTACAACTATTCTGAAGTAAAATCTTTCTTATAATCTCTGTGAATGTATAACAATTATACATTTCAATGCTTAACATCACAAATTAACTGCTGCCAGTGGAGCTTGTTAGAAAGAACAACACAAAGTTTGCATTTTGCAAGAGAAGCATCCAACCTTCAGGCAGCCGCAACAATACCAGTCTAGAGCACACATCCAGGTGCAAAAGACTGGAGGAATCATTTGCAACTCCCACACAGATCCACACACTTATTTCATGATGCGCTGGCTTCCTCTGAAACTAGCGGTTGTCTGACCGACAGGAAGAAAAATTAATGCACTTTCCTGAGGAGGAAGAGAAAGCACTGTAGGAGATAAAAGGCTAAATAGATGTTGGCTGGCAGCTACATTCATTTCTAAGAAACAGAATCCCACAATACAAAATTGGGAATAAATACCCAACTGTGTGCTGCCAAATCGCCAGGCTTCTGCATTGAAACTTGTCTTCAAGACTAAGTAACACCAATTTCATTTCAAGCCAAAAGCATAAAAGTAGGGTTTTTTTTTAGCCTGTAAACAGTCAATTGGTCCTTCCTCAAGGCGTGTCTATTTTCAGAATGGTCAGTCAGGACAGACAGTCTGTCTTTTTTTCTCTGGGGGGAGGACGTGCATGTCTTTGTGAGGAAACGGAATTAAATAGAAAATAAGCGAGAGAGAGGAGAGAGAGAGTTTGTAGACAGAAAGTGGAAGAAAAAACTGCATGTTCATTGCCTTTCTGACTGGGTAAAGAGTGAACTGTTTGGTTCAATGTAAATATATTACTTTAACAAAACTTGGAACGACAGTACATATCTGGCACACTGTTTGTATAAGCAAATATGATGTAACATCATTAAAAAAGGAAGATAATGAAAGCACCATATAAGCACGATTTACAGACTGTGCAAAATCATGAAGCTGTCAGCTATGACAGTATGAACAGCAACACACACTTTTACTTTATCACTTTCATCGCATTGCTTGATCAAATCATTAGCTAAATTAGGTCCCTTCATGTCGGTCCAGGTCTGCACAAAGGACAGATTGTGTGGCCCGTGGTGCTGCTCACAAGGCTCTGAGTTTTCCAAAATGAGCGTTCCCACACTTTTCACAGAAAGTACGGCCGCGGGTATAGCGACTCACGGTTAGGAGAGTCACAAGATTTGCAGCAAATCTCACGTGCAAGTTCATAAACAGCACAGCGCACAAAGAACTGGAAGTCAAGACATAGCCACGTCAAAGGAATTATGACATTTTGGCTCTTCTGTTTTCCATGTCATGTGGAGAGGATAGACTATAAAGCGTCCGTTTAGGGAGCTAAACTTTATATTGGACCGCTGATGACTTAAAATTATAGATTCTGATATGCCAATAATTATGTTTGTGCTATGGACAATAACTGATGTCCTATAAAGGGTCTGCACTTACGTCACAATTTGGTCAGTTATGCAGATGTGCTGCCATATTGACGAAACTCGGGTGTAAACAGCAGCACGGATTGCACAATTGCTGAATACATTGTTCTGCTAATTTATGCTGTCTAAACCAGGGAAAGAAATGTGTGGAAGCTGCTAAATCATATAGAGAAGGAAAGGGCACAACATTTTGACAAACTAGAGAAAATAGGAGGTAAAGATACGTATGAGCAAGATATTAGCCTAATATTTCACATTTTTGACTGGAAATTCGAAGAACAAACACAAATGTTGACAAGATTCTTGCCCTGGAAATCCTGATTCAGTTTAAACTTTTTTGCACTCTTCTACTTGATTTGTTATAACTTTTGGTACTTTAGTACTCCAAATGTTTTTCCCGGTCTGACCGATTAGTGCAGCGCAAAACATGACAATAATTGACCATTTTCAGAAGCAATATTCAACTAAATATGTGTGTTTCGTTCAGTTCACTGGCATTGTTTATGTCCAGTGCTGCCAATATGGCCGACTGATGATGCGTCGTGAAAACACTATATTTGTATTAGGGCTGGGCGATATATATCGATCGATAAATTCATGCGTATCTCGTCAGTAAAGCCGTTTTTTTTTATTAGCGTAAATCTCCATCACCTGTTTTCAAATGGAGTGCCAGTTAATACACAGAGCCGTAGATCACTGAAAAGCTACCCCAATGAATCACCCGCGAAACTGAACCCGATATTGCGTAGCTTGTCAGTGATCTACGGCTCTGTGAATAAACTGGCGCTCTATTTGAAAACAGGTGATGGAGATTTACCGCTAATCAAAGAACCGGCTTTACTGATGAGATGCGCATAATATATATATATATATAGCCCAGTCCTAATTTGTAAAAAAAAAAAAAAAATGTACACATTAATCATTCTAAATGCTAAAAGTGATACGCATCAACTTTATAATGTACAGTATGAGAAATGGATATTTATTCAGAGGTTTGCTATAGATTACATTTAATTAGTAACTTTTTTTGCATTTAGCAAAAGTAATTTAAATGTAAAAAACATGCACAATTAAATATTTTATTGATTAAATATTTGACATCGCACCCCTAATATATTGTGCATCCCTAGGTTAATATATATATATATAATCTATCTATCTATCATCTATATATATATATATATATATTTTTTTTTTTTTTTTTTTTTTTTTTATTTGACGTGTAAGTACAAGAAAGAATGTTGTAACATACATTACAGTCATAAGTTTTTGAACAGTAAGGTTTTTGAACAGTAAGATTTTAAATAGTCTCTTCTGCTCACCAAGCCTGCGTTTATTTGATCTTAAGTACAGCAAAAACAGTAAAATTTTGAATTATTTTTACTATTATTTTTCTATTTAAATATACATTTTAAAATATAATTTATTTCTGTGATCAGGAATTTCAGCATCATTATACTTCGATGTGACATGATCCTGCAGAAATCATTCTAATATGCTCATTTGCGAAAAAAATTATTATTATTATTATTATTATCATCAATATTTAAAACAGTAAACAGTAATCAGCATTTATCTGAAATAAAAAGCTTTTGTAACATTATACACCATTCAAAAGTGTAATTTTTCTTTTTGGAAAAAAAATTCTACTCAGCTGTTTTCAACAAAATAATAAGAGAAAATAATTAAATCAAATCAAAATATTAGAATGATTTCTGAAAGGTCATGTGGCGTACTGATGCTAAAAATTCTGCATTGAAATCACATGAATAAATTACATTTTAAAACATATTCAAATAGAAAACAATTTTTAAATAGTAAAAATGTTCCAAAATTGTACTGTTCTTTATGTACTTTGGATCAAATAAATGCACGCTTGGTGAGCAGAAGAGGCTTCTTCAAAAAACATTACAAATCTTACTGTTTAAAAACTTTTGACTGGTAGTGTACATAAACATCTGAATATATTCATAGACATCAAGCGGTCTTGAAGGCAAAAGGGTACCACTGTTTTAGGCCATCTAAAATGATCCCAGAGGGCTTGTATGTCCTCCTCTCGTGAAGAACTGACAGCACACATCATGGTGCATCTCTCCCATTCCACAACAAACTAAATGTGGCAGTATGCATTGCACAAAGTTGTTTACGTGCATCAATCAACCAAGTAATCCAGAAAATATATGCATATACTCCAAAGAAACAAAAATAGGTTATTAGAGCCTAGCATGCATAAGGGGGGAAAAATCTGAGGGATTAGGTTGTGCAGGATTAGCTTCATGGGATATTCTCTTCTCTAAAGCAACTGAGAGGCTATGAGCAAGGACGTGTAGACAGAAAAGAGAGGCTTCAAAGCAATAACACAAAGTGCCTGACGGTGTCTTTCCGCTATGTAATTCCTGACTATTAATATCCGAGGTTGCATCTTTTACACACATATGCCAAACAAAGCTTTCTTTGTCATCTGAGCTCACTCCCAGTCTCCTCCATGCCATGTTGTGAGAAAGTCTATCACACTGTCTGCACATTCATTTTCAAAATAACCGAAAACTACAAATATTCAGTTTACAAGTCAAATGCACTCGGTTTTACCATGTAATTGGCACCGACTGTTTTGTGCTGGCGTTATACTTTACTACCTATTGTATATTTCCATTTTCAAGATTTCTATTTAAGTAAACAATCGCCGAATGTAAACAATACACGTCCATATATAAAACAAAAACGTTAGGATGAATTAATAAACAATGAAACTACATACATGTTTGCCAGGGTTGGTATCATCGATGTTTAAATCCAAATCCGAGTCTTTCAGTCCGCGCACTGATACTTTCAACGTAATGGATGGCAGGACTAAGTTTCTCCCGCAAGACGTAACGTTACAAAATATATCCTCGATATGCACTGTGTATCCTCAATTCCCTGCACACACACGGCAAGCCGTGTCACTTTCTCCCTCTGAAGGCAAGGCTGTAGGCTTGGTCCTGTCGTTATCTCGTAAGGGGTGTGGACAAAACACATGCAAATGAAAAGACGTCCATCCCCGGCGTGTCCACTTCACACCCGGTCAGCGTGGAGGGAGTATCGAGGCGCCTTATTTCATGTGGGGAATACGAATGTGTTGAAGCAGGAAAAAAAAATATATATATAATGCAGGGGATATGTGAAATCTCCTTTACTGGCTGGTCAACTGCACACACGCAGTTGTACTTATAAATACACTTCATGACGAGTCTCGCTTCAAATCGGAGAGGGGGAAGGGAGAAGGGGAGGGACAAAGATTTGAGCTTTTCCTGGCCTCTTTCAGTGAAACCCAAAGATGTGAATAAACCCCTCACCCTCTCAACAACACCATCACAAGGGTAAAACTGGCATGAGTCCTACTCTCTGTTGTTCCACCTCAAAACCTGCTGCTAACTATATGCTAAAAACAACACTTATCATGCTAAGTGTGCTGAACCAAGATAAACGTATTAACAGTAATGCTTCATATATAGAGAACTAGTTAGTATTTTTTATAAACATACACAACATGTTGTGTTCATAAAAATATAATTTGCATAGGTGAGGAGATTCAGTGAGTCTGTTTTTCATCCACATTACTGGTTGTTTTTAGTTTAAAACTAAATTTAGTATTGTTTTGGTGCTGATTTTAGCTGTACATAGCTCGTTTTGCTGCTTGATATTGCAAATTGGTGTGTCTTACTGTATTTTAATGCATTATCTTAATTATGAACACACTGGTTTGTAGTGCAAACAGTTTTACCGTTTACTGCATGTTTATTCTCTTCGTTATTTCCCTATAGAGGGTTTGCACTTACATCACGGTTTGATCAGGATGCACGGCCATGTTGAAGATAAACAACAGCATTGATTGCAAGGTTAATGTACTATTGAATATGTTGTTCTCCTAATTTATGCTGTCTAAAACATAGAAATAACATGTGGAAGCTGCTAAATTGTATATGGAAGGACTTAGTAAGCAGGAAAGGGCGCAATATTTTGAGAAACTAAAGTTAATAGGTGGTAAAGATACGTACGAGCAGTATTAAGATATTAGCCTAATTATTTCACCTACCTGACCAGAAATGATAAGAACAAACATGAATGTTATCAAGATTCTTGCCCTGGAAATCCTGGTTCAGTCCAACTACAAATGCCTTTTTTTCCTCAGACATTGTTTTGCACTCTTCTCCTTGATTTGTTATAACTTTTGGCAGTCTATAGTACTCCAAATGTTTTTCCCGATTAGTACAGCCCAAAATATGACAATAACAGACCATTTTCACCAGCAATAATCATCAAAATATGTGAGTTTCATTCGGTTCAGTGGTTTACGTTAGTGCCGCCAATATGGCTGATGTCTTGAAAACCCTCAATAGCAGCTTATGAACCAAAAGTCTCATCCATAAGCTTGCTTCAGCATTGAAGAAAAAGGTGGATAGCCTAATAAGTAAGAAAATATTGCAATAACTTATTTGTGAATGATGAAGTAATCTACTATCACCGAATAAAAATACATTTTACAACATGTTTATATAAACAGTCCATATAGTGCATATGCTCCTGATGAGGAGTGCAGCTACAGGTTAAATTATAGGCTAAACTGTCTGCATGGCAATTATAACACCAGACTATAAATAGAAACATTCTAAGCAGGAGCATGAGAGACATTTCTAGAAAGAAATGCTTAGGAAAGACTTTTTAGGGCAAGGTTTAAACCGGTACCATGTTAATATTACACAAACCTCTTTCACTGTGTCACTAGAATAGTCCACCACATTAAAACAAGTGCTATTGCTTTTTTATGCAATGCTAGAATGGATGATTGTCAAGCATTGCTCTGCAGTTGCTAAGGCGGTGTGTAAGTCATAAGTCTACCTCATTGACTTAAGACACTCCTTTGCTTTTAAACGCAACAAGCATAGACATAACAGTTTAAAATAGGAGATTTGGACTGTATGAGTATGTGTGACGTGTTTTGACTGGTCTCCTAGGCCTTGGTCAGTTAATACTGCTGGCGATAACCGCAGGTGATGTCATGTGTTTGAAGAGAGGCTTGACGTGGCCACCTGCCAGCAAAAGATAGGCCTGAGACTGAAGAGAGGGATCAATGGTGGCTACCCTTATACCCCCTCCCTGTTTGCCCCCTATTCAAACCCAGCCAGCCATTATCTATCTAAATTCTGTATTCACTTCCCTAAATCACTGTAGCACACCCCCTACTCCAAATCACCCCTCTGCAGTTTAGCATGGGCCAGAGCACTACAAAGTATCCACTGCCTAGGGCTAAAGCATGGCACCTAAATTATGCAATTAGGCTGCAGAATGTAGAACGAAATCCAGGCCATGTGCAAGAAGTGTAGGACCCTCATCAAACAGGCTTTAACCATATAAAGCTAACTCTATGTGATACACAAAGAGGCCTCTAAATTAACTTTGTTGAAACACTTGTTGTACACAGCCTACTACATGCCTTCTGTTTTCTAAATGATAGTTTATACTTTTTAGCCAGTGATTTTCCATATCATTTTAGAAAAATCATGATACATCATTTTTTATTTATTTATGTACATTTTTATTCATATGCATTTTATGTAAGTAGTCTATTATACTGTTGTAAGACCTCAATAATTTAAATTCTGAATATTAGAATTGTATTTTTTGGTCATATCAGCATATCAGCAACTGCACCAAATTTATTATTTATTATTGCAGTTTTGTATGAAAGCCCGTTTCCACCACTGAATAACACAAAAAATGTTATTGGGACTTTTTTTCTCAAAATTGAGAGTTTGTATCACCCAATAACATTTTTTGTGTTATTCAGTGGTGGAAATTCTGACTTTTTTCTTAAAATTGTGAGATATAAACTCACAGTTGTATGTTATAGTCAAAATTGCGTGAGATAAACTCACAGGTGCGTGAAATAAAGTCAGTATTGCGAGATAAAACTCACAATTCTGACTTTTTCTCACAAATGTAAGTTTGTATCTAGTAATTCTTACTTTTTTCTAGCAATTGTGACTTTTTTTCTCAGAGTTGTAAGATATAAACTCGCAACTGCAAGTTATAAAGTCCAACTTTGAGGGGGAAAAGTGTTCTCAGAATTGTGAGTTTATATCTCAATTCTGACTTTAAGAAATTAGTTTTTAGTCAGAATCGCAACTTTATTTCTCAGAATTATGACTAAATTGATTAGAATTGCAAGTTCTGACTTTATAACTTGCAATTGTGAGTTTATATCTCGCAATTCTCAATTTATTTCTTAAATATCTTAATTCTGACTTAAAGTGAGAAAAAAGTAAAATTTTGAGTTTTTAGTCAGAATTGCAATTTTATTACTCAGAATTGTGACTATATTTATCAGAATTGCAAGTTTATATCTCACAATTCTGACTTTATAACTCGCAATTGCGAGTTTATATCTCGCAATTCTGACTTTATAATTTACAATTGTGAGTTTATATTTCATAATCCTGACTTTATTTCTCAGAATTGCAAGTTAATATCACGCAATTCTGACTTTATAATTTGCAATTGTGAGTTTATATTTCATAATCCTGACTTTATTTCTCAGAATTGCAAGTTAATATCACGCAATTCTGACTTTATAATTTGCAATTGCAAGTTTATATCTCAGTTCTGACTTTATTTCTAAGAATTGCTACTATATTTTTTAGAATTTTGAGTTTATGTCACGCAATTCTGACTTTATAATTTACAATTGTGAGTTTATATCTCATAATTCTGACTTTATAACTCGCAATTGCGAGTTTATATCTCGCAATTCTGACTTTATAATTTACAATTGTGAGTTTATATCTCATAATCCTGACTTTATTTCTCAGAATTGCGAGTTAATATGACGCAATTCTGACTTTATAATTTGCAATTGCAAGTTTATATCTTAGTTCTGACTTTATTTCTCAGAATTGCTACTATATTTTTTAGAATTTTGAGTTTATATCTCGCAATTCTGAATTTATTTCTCAGAATTGCTACTATATTTCTCAGAATTGCGAGTTTATATCACGCAATTCTGATTTTATAATTTGCAATTGTGAGTTTATATCGCAATTCTGACTTTATAATTTGCAATTGTGAGTTTATATCTCGCAATTCTGACTTTATTTCTCAGAATTGCGAGTGTATATCTCACAATTTTGACTTTATAACTAGCAATTGCGAGTTTATATTACATTTCTGACTTTATTTCTCAGAATTGCAACTTTATTTTTCAGAACTGTGAGTTTATGTCTCACAATTCTGACTTTATAACTAGCAATTGCGAGTTTATATTACATTTCTGACTTTATTTCTCAGAATTGTGACTTTATTTCTCAGAATTGCGAGTGTATATCTCACAATTTTGACTTTATAACTTGCAATTCCGAGTTTATATATCTCTCATAATTCTAAGAAAAAAAGGCAGAATTGTGAGATAAAACGTGGCAACACTGATGCGCTTTTTTTCTCTGAAAATATGAGCTGTATTTTCTCCTTTATGAAACATAAAAGCCTGATGTATCACATATGATATTTAACAAAAAAACAAAGATGCAAATTATTATTATTCATATTATTATTATTATTCTTTATTATGATTTTGTCTGTAAACTTTTCCATTTCTATTATTTAATTTGTCTGGTTTTTACATGGTTAATGGATACTGGCACTAGACAGGTTTAAATTATTAAATATCTGATGTTTTTCCCCCCACTTGTTATGGTTTTACACATTTCCCTCTTTCTGCTTGTTTTCTAGGGTCAGAGGACCCCAGCGTTGCTGCTGTCGCGCTGTCAATCACACAAAGCCCCCTCCCTGTCCCATCTCCATGCTCATTGACCCCTGAACCCCAGTGCGTGCAACCTGCCTCTCAGACTCCCTGTGGGAATGTCCACAGTTTAAGGAGGGGCAACATTTGATAATCACTTTCTGTCCTTCCTTCCTCTACTTTTTGTCCTTTTTTGTTTTTTTATTAGCTTGCAAGTTGAATTTTTTGGACATGTCACTGCATAAAAAAGCCTGACCCTGAATTCTAATGCAAAACATGTGTTTTTTGAAGCAAGGACGTGCCAAAAGTGGGCATGAATGTATTTATAAACTCGTCAAGTCGCTCTTTCCATTTCTCTGCATTCCCTGTCCTTCGTTTCTCATGTATTTTTGCCTAAGGCTGGCATGTACGACTGGGAGGGTATGTTTGTGGGTGGTTTTTGGGGGGAGGGCTGAATGCAATGTGCATGGGTTTCATTTTTAAGTGCCACAGCAATCTAAATGCTTCTAAAAAAGACATCAAATGTTTTTAAAGAGTAGTGTAAGTAGTATATGGACTACAGCAAAAGGCTTTGAAAAAAGGGCTTTTTGATAAACTGTTTATTTATCTGTTTACTGCTTATTAAAAAAAGCTCTGACATTGACGTCACAGCTTTGTAAGCCACTCCTTTCTTTCCAAACCAGACTCCAGTTCTCTGATGCTTTCTCAGGTCCTTACTTTAACTGAACTTCAATGAGTTTTTGGGAGTCAGAGTCTTACGAAGGGAAGAGAACTTTCCGTTCAGCTGGCTCAGGAAGCCTTTTAGCATTTGTCAGCCACCCTTATAGAAAGCCCACCCACTCACCCACCATAACATGCTGACCCACGCAAAAGAAAAAGAAATGCGTACTAACCCACACACATCACATACCACCTGTTCACTCCATCTGCTACTCTGGCATTTCATAACGTGCATGCAAATATACTGCAGATAACAAGCACGACAACATATTGAGCTTCACACTAACTCACTTAGTCAATGCATATAGGTTTGATTGCTGTAAGAAAACTCATACCCAGAGGCATAAGAAGGTCTAATTGGGTCAGGCATCTCCAAAGCCCTCATTTCAAGTCTCGATGAGTCTGTTTGGACACTCAGTGTGTGTACATGTACTCATGTAAGAAGATTCAACAGTGTAAACACTGGGATATCGCATCGGTGGAAACGTTAGTATCAAAACAGAGCAGAAAATACTATTACTGAAATGGAAATGAAGTGAATGTAAAACATGCACTGGAGTGGCATAATGGCATGTTTTTTTTTGTTACTTTATTCTCTAGGGCCTAGCTAGTACTTTGCCTATTGACTTTTGAAGATAGTGGTACTTAAGAATAGGCAAACCATTAAGTCTATAGTGCAGCTAGTCATTAAGACTAGACTATTCTAATTAAGAGCACTTTAGAATGAAATGTAGACTTACTGATGTACCATATCAGTTTTCAAAACCAAAACTAAGTTTTTTTATTGATACTAAGGTTCATGGATATGAATTTTTCTCTTTTTTTCAGTTCGTATTTCTGTCATGACAACACTCTGAGATTTTTACATAGAAATGTACATGACAATGTAATGTCCACAGACATGCTGCTGTGAGCATGAAAGAAATATAACATATATGTGACCCTGGACCACAAATCGAGACATAAGGGTGAGATTTTTTTTTTACTTGAGGTTTCCATTGATGTATGGTTTGCTATAATAGGACAACATTTGGCCGAATATTTGAAAATCTGGAATCTGAGGGTGCAAAAAAATCTAAATATTGAGAAAATCACGTTTAAAATGGTCTAAATTAAGTTCTTAGCAATGCATATTACTAATCAAAAATTAAGTTTTGATATATTTACTGAGGAAGTTTACAAAATATCTTCATGGAACATGACCTTTACTTAATATCCTAAAGATTTTTGGCATAAAAGAAAAATTGATAGTTTTGACCCATACAATGTATTGTTGGCTATCGTTACAAATATACCCGTGCTACTTATGACCGGTTTTGTGGTCCAGGGTCACATATGAATTCTCATATATAATGTACATAAAATCAGATCTATACAGGTGGAGCTGGGGAAGGTGGAGGGTTTCTGAAGCGTGCTGCAACTGCTACAGCAAGCGTTAGCCGAGTTTTAAAATGTTAAGCAGCAAGCTCATTGGCTGCTGATGCGAAAAGAAACCAATCAGCTGTGACATGTGAATAATGATCTCATTGATCGGACTGCGCCATATAGACATTTATGAGAGAACTTTGGATTTAATTTAAAATGCAATTTATCATGTAAACCTAAATTATGGCAGTTTTGTGCACATTTGGAATAATGTTATGCTAACCAAGGCTACACTTATTTGACACAGTAAAACATGAATATTGTAAAATATTATTACATTTTAAAATAACTGTTTTCTAATTTAATACATTGTGAAAAGTTATTTATTCCTGCGATGGCGAAGGTGAATTTTCAGCAGCCATTACTCTAGTATGTAGTGTCACATGATTCTTCAGATATCATTCTAAAATAAATTATATTTTAAACAATTTAGAGTTCTTCTAAATTGTAATCATATTTTACAATATGTGTACCTGGACCACAAAACCAGTCATAAGGGTTATTTTTTTAAAATTGAGATTCTTACATCAAAAAAGCTGAATAAATAAGCTTTCCATTGATGTATGGATTGTTAGGATAGGACAACTATTTGAAAATAGGAATCTGAGATTGCAAAAAAATCTAAATATTGATAAAATCGCCTTTAAAGTTGTCCAAATTAAGTTCTTATATATTTACAGTAGAACATTTACAAAATACCTTAATGGAACATGATCTTTACTTACTATCCTAATGATTTTTGGAATAAAAGAAAAATGTATCATTTTGACCCATACAATGTATTTTTGGGTATTGCTACAAATATACCCATGCTACTTAAGACTGGTCCAGTTTTTATTGTATTTTCATATAAATACAGCTTTGTTGAACATGAGACTTTGTTCAGAAACATTACAAATTTGTAATTATTCCTTTTGACTTGTAGTGTAAGTGGACCTCACTTAATTATAACGAAAGTAAGAGCAGTTGTAACAGTCAATCACTTCAGATTGAGACACTGTTCTGAGCAGTTTATTTCAGGCTGTACTCTATAAATGTCTCTCTAAATGACCAACCCCCACAACTTCGGAGTCCTCCAGGCAGGACACAAGACCCAGGGGGTGAATCTTTGACCCTTCAGCCCAGTTAATCTGTCTTTCCAGCCTAAATTCCTCTTAGATTAAAGCAGGGTGGGACCCTGCCGACCGGGTCATAATAATATGCTGATTGGTCCTTTCCCCTGGGCACGCTGCTCAGCAGGCAGAGAGGAAGTGTGAGTGATGGCATCTCGTGTGACCCGGCCTGTGAGCACGTAAACACGTAGACTAGAAAGAAGCATATATCTTGGAAGACATAGCTAAATTTGCCAGTTTGGACTTCGGACAAACTTCGGACACAGTTGGACACAGATAGTGTCCGGTGGTGGGTGTGTGGATTACAGCCAATGTCCAGATCCAGGCCCGGTAATTAAGCTCCAACAAAAGGTTTTTCACTCGGGCTCATTTTAATGCTCCTATTGATAGGAGTGAAAAACTGCTGAGTATCTGTGAAAAGTGATGGTAATGAAAAAGAGAGGGAGAGGGGGAGGACAAGGAGCAGTGAAGGCAGAAGTGAAAGAGAAAGTGACGAGTGAAAGCAAAGTCCGCATTGGGGATGCAAGAACATGGCTGGCAATGAGCTCATGCACATTGTGTCTTTTTGCATGAGCTGACCCACTTGGTTCAATTTATTCTGAAGAGCAAGAAAGAGAAAAAGCAAACGAGAATGAAGCACAAAAGGGATCTTCTGTATATTCACTTTAAAAAATGTAAATCTGATGGCTTTAACTCTTCCCTGGTGCAAATTAGAGCTGAAGCGTGTACAATTTTTTGATGTTAAAATACTTTTTGCTATTCCAAATTTAATATGCAAAGACAGCAGTGGGCGCAGAAGATATCAGGACACTTAAGTCACAATTAAAAATGTATGAATATCTTTAAATAATATAACAAATATCAAACTGAGTGGTGAAGTTAGTTTAGAGAGCAGCGGTCTAGATTCATTTGTTTGTTAGATATTTTCAGACAGATAGCTAAAGCAGTAAATTTTAAAGTGCAACCTACATGTATTAAATTCTAAATGAAAATAAACATTAAATACCAAAAGTATTTATAAATCAACTTTAAAATATTAATATAAACCTTAATATCGAAGCAATTTAAAGAGTTTTAAGGCATTCATTTTTTTTCAGCTGCTACCCACCTTATTTTATCCATAAGAGCGGGCACAGCCATTTGTAAATTTGAAAAAAAAAAAAAAGTCTCTGGCTTTCAGTCTCATCATTTTTAGCTGTACAAAACAGCTTGTTTTGCTGCTTGATATTGCAAATTGCAAATCTTACAATTTTTTATGTATTTTAATAATTATTAACACACTGGTTTGTAGTGCAAACAGTTTTACCATTTACTGCATGTTGTTATTCTTATCGTTATTTCCCTACAGCAGCTAATGAACCGAAAGTCTCGTCCATAGGCTTACTTACGCATTGAAGAATAACGCCGGTTTCACATTGCAAGCGTGAGTGGCACATGAGCAGCGTGTATTTTTTTCGGCGTGCATGTTAACAAATGAGTGCATTCACACCAGGAGCAGGAGCAGCGCGTGAGCGTATTTTTGCTGCGCTGCTCACGCTCAAATAAAGGGACAGCACACTTTTGATGTACAAAATAAATATGATTTCGCACAAAAAGTTCTATAAAAGCATAGAACAAGCATAAAATGCACAGAATACATGTCTAACGCGTTTAACAAAAATTGAAGAAAATTAAGAATGTCAAAAGAAAATTAAGAATCCAAAATATAAAGGCTACAGAAGATATAAACATGTTTTTAATTATTCAGTTTGGGTGCAATGGTGCCAGAAAATATTATCCTACATATAAACTGCTTTACTGCAGAATTAAATTTTTTTGCTGCTTTGAAGCAAAATATTTTTTACATGTGCAGTACATAGACTGTCGTCGCCGTTTTGGAAGCGTGTCACCGCGCGTCACTCCAGGAAAATAGAAAATGGACAAAGAGGCGGGACGTGGGTGGAGCTAAAATGTCTGGTTTTTAAAATTATTAAAATAATCCTGATAAAGTAACACCCTAAGAAAAAACAAACTCAATAACACGGCTGAGATGCCAAGTTCAACTGCTGGAATAAGCTGAGGTAATATGACGGCTGCCTGACACCTGTCACTCAAGTGGCCACGCCCTTAATTATGCAGAATTTTAATGCTTAATATAATTTAAACGAGTGAGTTAGAAAAAAATTCACCCCCCTCAGAGTTGTCATGAAGAGCAAAACTATCTGTAAAAACCAAAACCACTTTTTGCACCAGGCTGTAAACATGTTTTTATCTGTTATAAAGTTGAGCATTTTAACACGAGCGTCTATGGGGATTTGCTCCCTTTTGAAGCCAGCCTCAAGCGGCCAGCCGATGAACTGCAGCTTCAGTCACTTCCGTATTGTTTCAAGAGCGATAGCGGGAGGTTGCCCCTTGGTGCAGTATGTTATACTGACAGCTAGCGGTTAAAATAGGTACTGCAGTCCAAATTCTAAATATTGTTTCTCCCGCCTCCTCCTCAGACGCAACGCTCCAGCGGGTTGCCAGATTGAGGACACGCGTCATCAGTCGGCCATATTAGCTGCACTGAACGTAAACAATGCCACTGAACCGAACGAAACTTGCATATTTTGCTGATTATAGCTGCTGAAAATGGTCAATTATTGTAATGTTTCGGACTGTACTAATCGGTCGAAAAGGGAAAAACATTTGGAGCAGGCTACTATAGACTGCCAAAAGTTCTAACAAATCAAGTAGGAGAGTGCAAAAATCGATCCGAGGAATAAAAGTCGTTTGTGGTTGGCCAAACTGAACTAGGATTTCCAGGCCAAGAATTTAGACAAGATACATGTTTGTTCTTATCATTTCCGCGCAGATTAATATCTTAATTAATACTGCTTGTACGTATCTTTACCACCTACTTAACTTTAGTTTGTCAAAATATTGCACCCTTCCTGCTTACTAAGTCCTCTATATGATTTAGCAGCTTCCACATGTTTTTTCAGTGGTTTAGACAGCATAAATGAGCAGAACAACGTATTCAGTAGTATATTACCCATGCAATCTAAGCTGTTGTTTACATCCGAGTATGGCCAATATGGCCACGCAGCTGGGTAACTGACCAAGTCGTGACGTAAGAGCAAACCCTCTCTTAATAATGGAATGCAACAAGCCTTACACTTTGATTTATCCTTGTTTTAATATTCCTCTGGTCTTTTAGGTTTTCAGATGGACTCTGACCTAGTTTGTTTGCTGTCTTCCATTGCTGCAATATGCTTTTTTACGCTCTCTGACAAACCTGGCTGTCGAAATACTATTGGTTAAACTGGCAGTGGGCGGAATCTTACAGACCAAAACAAAAACAGACATTCAGACAAAAGAATGCATATTTTCAAAGTAGATTAACTTAAATATCTGTTTCATAATTATATGTGGATGCATTACGGTGACTTCATGCTTTGGTATATATTATTTCATTTCTTCAGCTATCATGCAAAGTGACATTTTCACTTTTGCACCCTCTGCATGTACAGCAGCTTCTGTCTGCTGCTCAGCAGTCACATGACAAGTGTCTCATCAGCCAGGCCCAAAAATAACTCCAAATAATGCTGTTCTGCCTAGTCAACAACAGTAAACAAGGAAGGCTACACAAAGAATGCATTTGTATTTTTTTCTTTTTATTTTGAGCCTGTTTCCTAGTGCTGAGGTGTTTCCTGTTCACTGTGAACTGTAATGCCCTATTAAGCCTACGTTTGTCATTTCTCTGTCTGCACTCATAGCCATGTATGGAAAGAAGCTGACAAAACAAACTGTAGATGCAGCATGTCACATCTTCGTTGCAGAGTGTACATTTTTACAGCCAGCTTTACTTGGCTTTTATACAGTTGAGGTCAAAAGTTTACATACACCTTGGAGAATCTGCAAAATGTTAATTATTTTTCTAAAATAGCATGTTATTTTTTTATTTAGTACTGAGCTGAATAGGATATTTTACATAAAAGATATTTAAATATAATCCACAAGATAAAATAATAGTTGAATCTATAAAAAAAAATGAAAAATGAAAAACCGTTCAAAAGTTTACATACACTTGATTTTAATAGTGTGTTGTTACCTGAATGATCCACAGCTGTGTTTTTTTTTTTTTAGTTCATGAGTCCCTTGTTTATCCTGAACAGTTAAACTGCCCGCTGTTCTTCAGTAAAATCTTTCAGGTCCCACAAATGATTTAGTTTTTCAGCATTGTGTGTATCTGAACCCTTTCCAACAATGACTGTATGATTTTGTGATCCATCTTCAAAATGTTCAAATGCTCACTGATGCTCCAGAAGAAAAAATGGTACATTAAGAGAGAATTTGTGAGACCTGAAATATTTTTCTGAAGAACAGTGGGCAGGACTGTTCATGACTAACAAGGGACTCATCAACAACTACCACTAAAAAACAAACAAACAAAAACAGCTGTGGATCATTCAGGTAACAACACAGCATTGAGAATCTTTTACATTTTTTTTATAAATTGAAGTATTATTTTGTCTTGTGGTTTTTAATGTGAAATATTTATTCAGGTCAGTACTAAATAAAAAACAACATGCATTTTGTATGATCCCTCTTATTTTACTAAAATAATTACCATTTTGCAGATTCTGAAAGGTGTATGCAAACTTTTGACCTCAACTGTATCTTTTGAATTGGGAAAACTGGTATTTGATCAGACTATGATACAGTACATCACTGGAATCTTATTTCCACACACACATACAAAAAAAATAAAATTATAAAATAAAATATAAATATAATATAATGCAGTTTAATTGTCTACATGTAAATTTTGTGGCAGATCACTTCCTCATAGAAAGAGAGAACAAGTGATAGCAAAAGAGAGTGAGGTTTCCCTGCAGGCAGCAGGCGATGAGTGTTATCTTTCTCTACCAACAATACAATGTATTAGAGACAACAGAATGTCTCGCTCCTTTCCACAAAGCCACCATTGTGATCAGACGTGTTGGCAGGTGTTGCGTTGTTGTAGTTGTTTTCATTTACTAAAGGTGCTTTTTATCCTGACTGTTTCTCTTTCCACTTACATCACACACGTAAACCGCTGACTTTGGCTAGGACTCCACATGATGTGTTATGTGATAGGAATTGCTTTCATCTGACATTTGCATACTAGCCAAATATTATTACTAAATCAAGCTGTCTGTAAAACAAAAATAAAAACAGGACATATTGTCCTGTGCAATGAGGTGGATCTCATAAGTCTGTAAACAAATATTACATTGTGTGTGTAGAAAAACAACTTAAAGTAGGGAACAGAAGCATTTGACAAATATGAGGTTTTTAACCCCTCCCTACAATAGCAGTACACTTGAAGTAAGTGAGAAATGTGATCAAACACTGCCCTCCACTGGATAATACATGCAGTATGAGATGCTCAGTGGGAAGCACTGCCTGGTACAATTAGGTCCCCTATAAACCATTAACAGAGAGGCTGGTTACATGAAGCCTCCCATTGGAACGAGAACATAATAGTTAAACAAACAGCATACAACAAATAGCTCTTACTGATTTTCATAATTAAATTAAGAATTAAATTCATTCATTTTATTTGTAACTAATGCAACACTGAACAACGTCTACATCGTTCGCTGGAAGGCCACTCTGTCTTGTGAACACGTGTACGACAGTTAGCTGAAGCTAAAGATTTTGGTCTATACAGTTTTAGATAATAACATTTTTCTTAAACACATTGATTCACTTCAGAAGGCTTTTATCAACCCCTTGGAGCCACGTGGAGTACTTTTTGTGATGGATAGATGCACTTTATTGGACTTCAAAATCTCAGCCAAACCAACAGCCATTATAAAGCTTGGAAAAGCCAGAACATTTTTTAATGTCAACTCTGATTGTATTCAGCTGAAAGAAGAAAGTCATATATACAGTTGTGCTCAAAAGTTTACATACCCCTTGCAGAATCTGCAAAATATTAATTATTTTAGCAAAATAAGAGGGATCATATAAAATGCATGTTATTTTTTATTTAGTATTGACCTGAACCTGATATTTTACATAAAAGACATTTACATATAGTCCACAAGAGAAAACAATAGTTGAATTTATAAAAATGACCCTGTTCAAAAGTTTTTAAAAGATTATTAATACTGTGTTGTTACCTGAATGATCCACAGCTTTTTTTTTTTTTGTTTAGTGATAGTTATTCATGAGTCCCTTGTTTGTCTTGAACAGTTAAACAAACAACAGCTCCCACAAATTATTTGGTTTTCCAGTATTTTTGTGTATTTAAACCCTTTCCAACAATGACTGTATGATTTGAGATCCATTTTTTCACACTGAGGACAACTGAGGGACTCATATGCAACTATTACAGAAGGTTCAAACACTCACTGATGCTCCAGAAGGAAAAAAAAACATGCATTAAGAAATTTAAAGATCATGGTAAATCTAATTGTGTCTTCTTAGAAACATGTCAGTCTCTTCTGTAGCTTCTGAAGGGCAGTGCTAAATGAAAAAATATGATATTTAGGCAAAATGAGCAAAATGTACATATTTCCATTCTGTTCAAAAGTTTTCACCCCCATCATGGGGTAATTTTCAAAGCAGCTTTCAGACGTAACTTTCTTCTTATTTTAATAGTTTGTTTGTGGTGGTTTCTGTGTCATTATTTTAATGACAAATATCTAGAGCGCATTATTGTAATGTGAGGGCGCATCAAAATTCGCGAGCACAAATCTATTCTCTCGCAGGCGGATTTTCTTCACTCTCACATAAAATGGACACGCTTTCTCTCGCTTACATGTGCGCGCTCAGAAACATAAGCGCATATGACAATGGATGTAAATCAGTTTTTACATAGCACAACAGTCGAAAATATATCTGTCTCACACGTGTCCAGCGCTGTCCCGGAAAATCACATCTATGTCCTGACTGATCTATTTCCAGGTAGTCACCCTACCTTTAACTTTTGTAAGGGGTCAAATAACAACTCAAGAAATAATTATATTATTAACAGCATATTGAAATGGAATCAAGCTTCTGTGTTTATTCATCGTCCAGCCCGCCCTTTTATCAGGAAGCGTCAGGCCAACACAGACATTTAAAAACAGAGAAGGGCAGAGAGAAAAATGACCAAACGTTTCCTGTCTTTGTACTGCACATATCACTCAGAGCTCTATTCAGTTTCATATGTCTCCTATCAAAGGCAGACATTAGGGCGTATATGGAACAAAATAACTAGCATTCATGGGCGAAAACAAACGCTGGCATGAGATATTTTTATCCCCAAGAAACTGGTCTCTGCTCCCTTAGTGGTAAGGTCATCCAGTTTCCAGTGCTTCTTGAAAAGGCGGAGGGTAAGGCATTACAGACTAGTTTTATATGAGCAAGCAATGGCAAACTAGAATCACTTCTGGATGATTTACAGGGATTTGCTAAAGTGTCCATTATTTTTATTTATTATTTTGAATATGTGAATTAAGTAGCCAAAAATACATTGTATCGGTCAAAATTATTTTTATTTTATGCCAAAAATCATTAGGATATTAAGTAAAGATGAGTTAGGATATTTTGTAAATTTCCTACCATAAATGTATCATAACTTAATTTTTGATTAGTAATATGCATTGCTTAGAACTTCATTTTGGACAACTTTAAAGGCGATTTTCTTAATATTTAGATTTTTTTTTTTGCACCTTCAGATTCTAGATTTTCAAATAGTTGTATCTCGGCCAAATATTGTATTATCCTAATAAACCATGTATCAATGGAAAGCTTATTAATTCATGATGTATACATCTCAATTTCCAAAAATTGACCGTTATTACTGTTTTTTGGTCCATGGTCTCATACATCATATAAACATACATACAGGGTCTCATATAAACAGGGTACCTGTTTATGACTAGTGATACATTATAAAGCTTGCAATGTGTTTCATAACATGCTGGCTTCTGTGAGTGTGTTTGGCAGTTTATGTGGAAGGAAGAAGCACATCACAGGCTGGTGTGACCTCACCGCCTCGATCTGTCACCCTGCACATCTGTTCCAATAAATGCTTCCTCCTGTAACCACCGATAGCCATCTCTCTATCTCACCCACACAATGGGGACTTTCCTGAAAACTTTCCTTACAATTGATTATGTGTGTAAGACAATGAGTTTTAAATAAATATTATTTAAATACCTTGTAATCATTTGCTTGTTTTGACGGGAATCAGGAATGCATCACTTCTTTGCTTTCTATTTTTTTTTATATTATCTGTCCCTTCTAGAAACAGAGGGGTCAAAATGTCCAAGTGAGATGCAAAATTTCAATATGAGTTTTAAAACTTGGATACAAGACCAAATTTAAGAGAAACATTGAAGAAAATTAAAGAAAACAAGGTGATACTGCATGTTATGATGACATAAAATACAATGCCTTGCGAAAGTATTCATTTTGTTACGTGACGGCCTTATGTTAAACTGCTTTAAATTACTTTTTTTTCCACATCAATCTACACTACACTTACTAGCATAATGGCAAAGCACAACAGAGTTTTGTAATAAGTTTGCAAATTTATTAGAAATAAAAAACTTAAATTATTCCATTGCATAAGTATTCATTTTCTGTGACACTTACAATTTAGCTCAGAAGCAGTCATATCGCTTGTAGATGTTACTGTGGCAAATTCATAATGAGTATGATTTGGAAAGGCACACACCTCTCAATAAGGTCTAACAGCTGAAAATGCATATCAGAGGAAAAACCAAGCCCTGAGGTAAAAAAGATGCCTGTAGAGCCCAGAGACAGGATTGCATCAAGGCACAGATCTGGAGAAGAATTCAGAAAAAAATTATGCTGCATTGAAGGTTCACAGAAGCATGTAGCATGTAGAAGTTTGCTACAACTAGGACTCTTCCTAGAGCTGGCCTCCTGGCCAAACTGAGCAATTGATGGAGAAGGGCTTTGGTTAGACCGGTGACTAAAAAGCTGATGGTCACTCTAGTTGAGCTCCATGATCATATATGTAGACGGGAGGAACGTACAGAAGGACAAACATCACTGCAACACACCACCAATCCGGTCTCTATGGTGGTGTGGCCAAATTCAATCCTCACCTCAGTGAAGACACATAAAAACACACTTGGAATTTGCAAAAAAACACCAAAAGAATGTGAGAAACAAGATTCTTTGGTTTGATGAACTTCGATTCCAAGAATCATGTTTGAAGGAAACCAGGCACTGCTCATCATCTGCACAGTACCATCCCAACAGTAAAGTGTGGTGGTATCAGCCTCATGCTGTGGGGGGCTGTTTTTCAGTCGCAGGGAGTGAGGAACTCATCAGAATAGAGGGAAACCTCAACGCAGCAAAATATAAAGATAGCCTTAAGGAAAACCCAGTCCAGCGCATTAAGAGACTGGGCAGAAGGTTTCCTTCCAACAGGACAATGTCCATAAGCACACAGCAAGAATGGCTTGTAGACAACTCTGTAAATGTCCTTGAGTGGCCCAGCCACAGCCTGTGCTTGAACCCTATCAAACATTTCTGGAGTATAGATTGATGTGGGATAAAAATTATTTAAATAGTTTAACACAAGGCTGCAACATAACAAAACATGAAAGAAAAAAATGAAGGGGTATGAATACTTTCGCAAGGTACTGTTTTCCCCCCACCCCCCATTTAATTCTTTTGAGATTTTCAAAGAATAAAATGAGCAATATCATAAACAAAAATGTTGGTTTTGGACTGTTAAAGTTACACTGAATACAAAAATTATACCATTCATTTGTGCAAGTCTATTGTATGGTACAATACTGTGTGTTGTGTGGGTAGATTAAATAAATGTGATCAAATAAATGTTTTACTGGGGAAAAGAACAAAGTAAATCCCTATTTTTTATGGCTCAAGCTATATTAATGTGGCTTAGTTCCCATAACCAATAATTTCACATAACAGGGCACTGAAGAAATGAAAAAAATATTTTAGCTGTGGCCAGTGTCCTTGCTCAGTCAGTGCATGTATTATTCATGCCATTCATTAAATTAACATTTATTAATCACTGCTTTTAATTTAAAGGAATAGCTCCAACCAAAAATGTTCATTATTGGAACAGATTTTAAGATATTTACTTCATTTGCACACTTTACTGAATGGGTGCCATCAGAATGAGACAATAATCCACAAGTAAACCACACGACTCCAGTCTATCAATTAATGTCATTTGTAATAAATTCAATATTAAGATGTTTTTAACTTTAAACCATTGCTTCTGGCTTATGAAATATGTACAGATCAAGCACTGTTCACAAGCAAAACTAGTTTAAAATAGTTTTAAACAAATTCTTTGACGGATTTTGTTGTTATTATGGATTATTATGGCCAGAAGCATCAGTTTCAAGTTAAAATGCCTTCATTATGGATTTTATTACAAACACACAGCTTTTTTTCCATCACAAGATGTTAACTGATAGACTCAGTTACAGTACTTGTAGATTATTGTGATGTTTGTATCAGCAGTTTGGACTGTCATTCTGACAGCACCCTTACCATACTGATGAGCAAGTGATGTAATATGCTAAGTGTTGTAATAATACATGCTCCAAATCTGTTCTGATAAGAAAACAAATTGATCTTAGATGGCCTGAGGATGAGTAACTTTTCACTTTAGCTGGACTGCACTTTCAGCATTTACTTTGCTGCATGATTTATATAGCATTTAAAGAATTGCCCTTAATTTGTTTTTATGTCCAAGAAACAGCTCTTGTTTGTTGGCTAAAAGATCATGTTGCTGAAGCATAAAAACTGCACAAACAAGCTTTATTATCTGCATTCCTTATGAGCTTAAAAAGGTTTTAAAAAAGTGTAATGCAGTATAAGTTTGTTTGTGTGTGTGTGTGTGTGTGTGTGTGTGTGTGTGTACTTATACAGTTTTAGACCATCAGAGTAAGGATTGAGAGTAAAGTGAGAAGATTTTGGCCCCTTTGACCCCTTAAAGTCCTTGTTTGAGGGTCAAGACTTGGTTTTAGGGATCAGGTTATAATTGGGTAAAGGTTAAGTTTAAGTTGGGTGAGGCACTTAGTTCGGATGAGTAGGGGATAGGGTATAGAGCTAGAAATTGCATTGGGGTAATGAATGTCCTCGTAAAAATAGCTGTACAGGGTTTTTGTGTAAGCGCATTCAGTTGCACAGTTATTTGTGCAATCGTACTACTCATTCAAACTTTGGAAATCTGATCAATGTTTCAGTGCTGTTAGGGGCCGTTCACATGTCTCGTCTTTTGCGCGCTCAAGTTCGTTATTTCAAATGTAGATGTGAGGTATGGAATGCGTAATGGAAGCGATGCGTTTTTTCCAGGCGCGTCCGCACTGCATCGAGATAAAAACTTTTCAACTTTTCAAAATGCCACAAGACCACTGCGAGTCATGTGACAAGAACCAACCAAACAGCTTCAACCTTTGACTTAACAACATTGAAAGCTTAGATTGAGGAACAGCATTTTTAAATTAATTTAGTAGCAGAGCTATTGCAAGCGATTTTTAGTGCTGGAAATCCATTTATCCTTTGCTGAAACTTCGGCGTCTTCATGGAGAGCGCAGGCCATTGTTGCTTAGCAACAGCTACAGAGCACTTTGGAAAGAAGGAGAAGGCGGCGCGCCTAGCGTTTTCCACACGTTTTTAGGGGCCATTCACACAGAACGCGTTTTTCTTCTCCAATGCGCTACTTTTCCATTGTTTTTCTATGTAAACACGCGCTTGACGGATGTGCATGACTGTTAAACTTGCGTCTTGCGTCTTTTGCAGTGCCTTGCACAGGAGCGGCGCATTTTTGAGACGCCGTGTCAAAGTAAAAGAATTTAAACTTTTGCGCCTTACACAAAGCGCCGCTCATTAACGTCAGTTCCAAAGCAGTGGACCAATCAGAAGAACTCGGAGACAGGGCAAGCATTGCCAGCTTCTGTTTACATTAGCAAGTTGGCATGACAACTGTTTTATTTGGACGGCAACATGGTGGAGGAGGCGCTCATAGTGGCTGTGTCCAAATACACAGAATTATTTAACATTTCTTCAAGCGATTATGATAACTTGTTCCTTAAAAAGGGAGCTTGGAGAGAAATATCTCTGGCATGTCCCTTATTGTCGTTATTGCATAATGTCTCAAAAATGCGTCTCGAGACCACAGACTGTAAAAAACATGGACGTAGTGTCAGTGACGTCACTCGTAGGTTTCTGAAGAGCGTTTTTGAAGCAAAAGTTGGGCGGCGCCTGTCGTCGCCATTTTGGAAGCGCGTCACTCCGGGAAAATAGAAAATGGACAAAGAGGCGGGACGTGGGTGGAGCTAAGATGTCTGGTTTTTAAAATTATTAAAATAATCCTAATAAAATAACACCCTAAGAAAAAACAAACGCAATAACACGGCTGAGATGCCAAGTTCAACTGCTGGAATAAGCTGAGGTAATGTGACGGCTGCCTGACACCTGTCATTCAAGTGGCCACGCCCTTAATTACGCAGAATTTTAATGCTTAATATAATTTAAACGGGTGAGTTAGAAAAAAATTCACCCCCCTCAGAGTTGTCATGAAGGGCAAAACTAGCTGTAAAAACCCAAACCACTTTTTGCACCAGGCTGTAAACATGTTTTTATCTGTTATAAAGTTGAACATTTTAACACGAGAGTCTATGGGGATTTGCTCCCTTTTGCAGCCAGCCGATGAACTGCAGCTTCAGTCACTTCCGTATTGTTTCAAGAGCGAGAGCGGGAGGTTGCCGCTTGCTCGAGACCCTCGCGTTCTGTGCTGCACTTCATTTAAAACCATTCCAGAGCGCCGCGTCTCGCATTTTTAGACGCAAAGACGTATTCTGTGTGAATGGCCGCAACTGCATATTACTGTTTGCAAATGTGAGCAATACTTTAAGATGAGTGTATGTTCTTTAATTTAACTATACATTCTTTAATGAGCATAAAATAAAGGAAGTTTTTATTTTCTCAGATTTTTTAATTGCTCAAAATGTAAGCTCATCTCATGGCTTTAGACTAACTGTAAATTGTGACTTTTTACGGTGCTTTTAAGATGTTTAAACTGTGTAAAAAGTCTTTAAAAGATCACAAGACAATTATGTAGCCAAACTACTGCTTTAACAAGTGAGTCAGTGGAATTAGTGGGACAGTAATACAGATAAAAAGCAAGCAGAGAGCAGACATGTGACAGTCAACAGAGACTGTACAGGAAACTAGATACCGTGTGAAAAACAAACTAAAAGAAAAAAAACTGTACTTTAGATTCACAGAGTAAAACACAGTATAAGCCATGTGTCTACATGTAATATGTCATCCCTGTTTTTTTTTCCTCTTATGGCTGTTTGCTTTTATGCTGACCACTACTGAACTGAGGTCAAAGAGAAGGCCTGTGCGAACAGCTGCCAAAAACACTGACACGCAACACTAGTGCAGGGCTCTACAGTAAATGAAGGACACATAGTTTAATGTAGTACGTAAAATACTGCAGCATTGAAAAAGTGGTTTCTATAACATCAAGACAGAGAAAATAGCTCTGGTTCCTGTGTGTATATAGATAAAGTGTATTTGTGTAGATGACCGTGACATAGAAAGCTAATCCCCACGGGGAAAGCACTTCCTTTTGGTTTGCTTGATCAACAGAGAGAAAAAACTGCTTTCCTTTTATTTTTCTCATGCTGAGCTAACCTCAATGAAACATTAAACGAAATGAATGTATTTGCGGTAATTAATTCTGTTAATACTTGGACGAGTGATTTCAAAACATTTGATTGAAATTTACATTAAGAAATAGTTAAATATAATGTAAATCTGTTTGATTTACTGATTTCGTATAAGCAGCCGACTGAGAAAAACCATCAGAGTCATCACAGAGCTGAAGTTTATGTTGTGTTGTTAATGACTACATTTCAGATTTCCGTAAACAGTTGTTGTGTTTAATTGTTAACAATCTGTTCTATAAATGGAGTCAACTAAATACAATTCTCAGAGAAGAACTGAACAAAAACAAAACAGAAATGTGAAAGTGGGAGGCTGTGGTGACCGTTTTTCTGTGTAAAATTCTTTCATTAGTGATAAGAAAGTAACATGACACATCAGCTGCAGCTGTTTCACTTTCTGTCAAGGTACTAAATGTTCATTAAGGGAATGCAATATGTGACCTTGGACCACAAAACCAGCCATAAGGGATATATATATATTTTTACACACATTGTCACATTATCTGAAAACTGAATTAATAAGCTTTCCAGTGATGAAATTATGAGATGTGTTATGAAGTTAATATTAGATTAATACATGTTACCCTGGACCACAAAGGGTCAATTTTTTAAAATTGAGATTTATATGTCAAGATGAATAAATAAGCTTTTTATTGATGTATGGTTTGTTAGGATACGACAATATTTGCCTGAGATACCACAATTTGAAAATCTGGAATCTGAGGGTGCAAGTTCTTAACTATGCATATTACTAATCAAAAATTATGTTCTGAATGATTTTTTGTACAGTAGGAAATTTACAAAATATCTTTATGGAACATGATGTTTACTTCCTAATGATTTTTGGCATAAAAGAAAAAATTATAACTTTGACCCATTCAATGTGTCTATATTGTAATAATTTAAATAAACAACAAACATCAATTTCAATATTTATTGTATCTAAGTGATGTTTTTCAAAATGAATTTCTGAAAATCATTTATATTTTAAAGACCTACTTGTTTGCAAATATTTTTATTGTTCATCATTTGCAAACAAGCTGTAAAGAAATCAACAGTTAAACAGTTATTTCATTGTGAGTATTTGGGATACATACAATGCTGGCTATGTTCTTAGCTAAACGAAAGTTTAGACATTTAATATACATTTCATTTGAATCATCTAAAATGTTATGTCTATCATCTCATTTAAAGGAACAGTCCACTTTTTGGAAAATAGGCTAATTTTACAACTCCTCTAGAGTTAAACAGATGAGTTTTACCATTTTTGAATCCATTCAGCCAATCTCCGGGTCTGCCGTTAGCACTTTTGGCATAGCTTAGCATAAATCACTGAATCAGATTATACCATTAGACCACAGACTATTTTAAACTTGACTCTTCTGTAGTTACATCATGTACTAAGACCGACAGAAAATGAAAAGTTGTGATTTTCTAGGCTGATATGGATAGGAATTATATGATTATTATGCCAGAATAAGAGTATAGTTCCCATCCATATCAGCCTGGAAATTCACAACCTTTCATTTTCTGTCGGTCTTAGTACACGATGTAACTACAGAAGAGTCAAGTTTTAAATAGGAAAAAAATCTAAAATATTTGGTCATTTTTGAATGAGATGCTAATGGTCTAATTAGATTCAATGATTTAAGCTATGCTAAAAGTGCAACCGGAAACCTGGAGATCGGCTGAATGGATTCAAAAACTGTAAAACTCATCTGTTTAACTCTAGGGGAGTTGGAAAATGAGCCTAATTTAAAAAAAAGTGGAGTGTTCCTTTAAGATGTTTTCATGTTGTGGAAAACTTTTAGACAAAAGCTGTTTTATAGGTTTGATAAGGTTTGTCCCACCCATGTCATCTCAAATCTAGTTGTGTTTACTCATCTGTTAACCCTGTCAAAAAATTCTCTTAGAGAAACAAAGGTAGATCAATGATAGTTATTCAAACGCTAGAAGACTTGCAGAAGAATCAGCGACCAACCCTGTATTGAATTGTTCTGCTAGATTGATTTAAGGGTAAAGCTTGTGAAAACATATCCTGGACATATCACCTCAAAATCAAAAGAAAATGAAGAAATTATCCACCTTTTCTTCAGCGAGGAAGTAAGCCTATGGGTGACACTTCCAGTTCATTATCTGCTATAGGGAAATAACAAGAATAACAACGTGCAGTAAACGGTTAAACTGTTTGCACTAGAAACAAGTGTTTATAATTAAGATAATACATCAAAATAATACAGTAATCTAAAAATAGCTGGATGAGGATGAGACCGAAGCCAAACCCATACAATTTACATATGGCCGCACCCACTCTGAAAAATAAGGTGGATAAACCATCCAGGTTGACTTATTTACAGAATAAAGTGATATTAAAAAGTGAAAAACACATCAGAGGGCCAGTTTATTGGTGATTCACATGCTATTTGAAGAAGTTCACTATTTAACGAGCAACTTAAAACAGTCATAGCCGAGAACCCAAGCTATGCACTTGCCACTTACCACAAAGTTTCCTTTACGATTTCTCCTCACAACCAAGCAGTCAGACCCTTCTTTCAAAAAGGCAACAAACTCTCGGTTTCCATATCAACCTGTTTGAATCAGGGCGTAAGGTGGGAATATCGGGAATATCCCAGACTGGCGCAAACTCCTTTCCAACCGACTAATGATTAACGATAAGAAAAAGCCCCACAGCTGCCTCGCGTCAAAACGATAAAATATTTACGAGAATAATCGGAAACTGAGTTGTTTTGTTGTTAGCTTACTGACATACCCAAAACATGCCACAAATATTAAAACGTACTTTCTCAGAAACAAACAAAACTAGTTATCCACTATGAAGTTCCTACCTGAGGAGTACCGATATGTCCAAGCGATTAAATCCCGTGTGAAGAACTAAGCATAAACGGAGCGTTGTTTAATTTTAACGAGCAGCGCTTGAAGCGTGTGCGCCCGCTGTCCGGAGGCGTCTGCTTGTGCCCACCTCTTACTTTCAAACGTGAGAGAAAAAATAAACCCTCCTGTCCTTGTTTTCACAGGACTAGGAGTATCGCCATGAGGCAGCTGATAGTTAATGAAAAATCAACAGTCAGTTCTCTCCTCAACATAACAAAACAGCCTGACCACTGTCAATGAATCACTTCACTCGCTTGCCAAGCTAGACTCGAAATCTGGAACCTCGCTTGATTGATTCTTTTGTCAGACCGATTGATTAGGTGACCTTTAAACAAATCCCATTAGTGTCAAACACAGTAAGAGTAAACGTCCAGCTATCTTAGTAGTGTAAGTAACATAATATTTGGCTTATTATCGATGTAGCTTTTGTTTTGTTTTTGAAGATTTTTTTAGTTTATAGATTTTCAATATAAAATGTGAAAAAAATATTAGCACGACATAATATTGTCCAGCTTTATGTGATGTTAAGGAATATCTCATAAAAAACATAACACTTTGTTCGTAACACTTCATAACTGTCATAAAACGTATGGGGTAGGTTGTCACACTGGAACCTGCCATTAGGCTAGACGTTTTTTTTTTTTCTGTCAGAAAAATTTAAATAATATATAAATAATAATAAAAAAAATAAACATTCATTAAAAAAATATTCTTTGAAACAGAAAACACACATTACTTGGTTTTGTGACATATGTGAACCTGGACCACAAAACCAGGGTATATTTTTAACAATAGCCAAAAATAAATCAAAATGAGTCAAAATGACAGACTTTTATGCCAAAAATCATTAAGATATTAAGTAAAGATCATGTTCCATTTTGTAAATTTCTTACTCTTAATATATTAAAACGTAAATTTTTATTAGTAATATCAAAGACTTTTGATATGGAGAAAAGCCTTAAAGGGACTTTGGTAATATGCATTACTAAGAACCTAATTTGGACAACTTTAATGGTGATTTTCTCAATAATTTTACTTTTTTTATTTTGATTTTGAGGTTATATGACCATGACCAGGATATGTTTTCACAAGCTTCACCCTTAAATCAAACAGAACAATTCAATATACATAGGGTTGTTCAATGATTTTTCTGAGGTCTTCTAGCATTTGAATAGCTATAATTGATCTACCTTTGTTTCTGTCCTTTGTTAGAATAGTTTACTTTCTTAACAGGGCTAACACATGAGTAAACACAACTAGATTCGTGATGACATGGGTTGGACAAACCTTATCATATCTTTAACTCTTGCTTCTCAATACTGCACTGAGGAGGCATGAGCAGATATAGTTATTAGTTATTCAACCAAAGGCTCTCAACGGGTCCTAATTTAGTCCTGAAATTATTTTATAACCTTAATTTAAAAACACCACTTAATTTAAAAATAAAAAATCTTAATTTTTTTAAATCAAAAAGGTTGAAAACCAGTGTACTAAAATGGGTATACTCATACAACACTAGAGGGCGTACTGTACCCATGTAATTTTGAATGATTGACGACCGTGTTATTCACCAAATATTCACTGATTTATCAGACATGGAGTGGCAGGAAGGCTCATTTAATGGTTTTTCTTTGTTATTGTACATTGTTATTGTCCTTTCTGGAAATCCCAGTTGAAGAAGGGCATGTGGTGGTTGGTTTTGTTTCTTTTGGCTCTGTCTTTTACCTTTTCCTCATCTTCCTTTCTTCACTTTCCCATTCTCCCATTGTCTCACAGCTAATTTTATTACAATTGCTAATATCGAATTTGGAAAGTCTGCAATACAAATATCAGTTGGTTTCATGTGAGCTCTTCTTCACATGCATTACACTAATATGACTGCATATTATCCCATTGATTACAAATTGTATGTACCTGTAACAAAATAACATGTCTTTTTTACTAGAATAGCTGTGAAACATTTTCTCAGACAAACCACAGACTGACAGAAATGTGGAAGTACATGTCAAACTTAGGATGTGTAAATGACACACAAGATGATGTTGCGTAATCACCAGGGGATGTTTTTGCCTTCCCAATCTAAAAGACTTCCACTGTCTTTCTCTGTAAGGTTTGTTATGACTTTCATCATACCGCTGATGCTCTCAGCTGTCGTCAGGGGAGCCTGAGGGTGCCACGAGAAAAATGACAAATGTGAGGATGCCAAAAGAAGTAAACCACTGAGATGAATGTAAAAACACATTTGTAACAAGCATTTTGTATTACCTTTGGGCCTCCCATTTCTGTCTGGACCCATCCTGGATGGAGAGACATAACTAGAATGCCATCTTTTCTGAAATCTTCCGCCAAGCAGCGAGTTAACATGTTCAGTGCTGCCTAAAGTAAAGAAACAGCCATAATGTCATAGTGATTTAAGAGTAAAATAAAGCTTGTGGTTAAAATTCTTTAAAGAAATGTTCATGTTTTGTTAACTAGACAACAGTTTACAAACCACTGGTACCTTGCTGACCCGATAAGGGTACATTGGAGAAATGGAGAAATTCTCAGGGCATCTGGTGATGGATGACAGCAGTGTGGAGACATTAATGACAGCTGACCTTCTGCAAGACATGCTTGTTTGATGAGGAAACTGAGCTGCAGCCTTGCACAGAAGGGGATGGAAATCCTGAAAATAAATGAACATCATTTACAGCAAAGGAAAAATGTTGCACAATAATGTCACAAACGATATTCTTATTCAGTATTTTTGTCCTGTTTTCCAGTACACATACCTAAACATTCCTAAATCAAGAAGGGCCAAAATGACTTTAAAGGGACAGTTCAGACAAAAAATAAATAAATAAAAATTCCCCATGGTTTCCTCATTCTTAGGCCCCGATCACACCGAACGCACTTTTTATGTCTGAAAACATGAGGCGCACAACACTGCTGTTTTTTGGTGACCATCAAACCATTCTACTGGACAATGGAAAAAACGCAATGATGTCGAGCGCTTTTCTGCACAGAGTTGCTTTTTTTCAACTTCAGGCACTTGGAGCGCTCCGCCAAAAACATGAGGAGCAACAGGCGGTTAAAACGCGAGGCGTTTAAAATATGTTAGTTTTAAATATGGATATTTTTCTTCACAAACGCATTGATTTGCTTCAGAAGGCCTTTATTAACCCCCTGGAGCAGTGTGGAGTACTTTCATGATGAATGGATGCACTTTATTGGACTTCAAAATCTCAACAGCCATTAACTGCCATTAATCATCTAATTTACCATATTGACCTGAATATAAAACAATGTTTTTTTTCTTGGGAATGCATCTGAAAAAATGTGGCCATCTTATATTTAGGGTCTAGACTTTGACATGTCAATAATACATCCATAACAATAAGTGGCACCAGATATGTGTAAAACGAGTATGGGACCAAACTTCCTCTGCAAGTGATTTTAAAACGTAATACAGTACTCAGATTTGAACACTACAATAAGATTTCACTTCTACTGTTGAATTTTGGTAGGCTACTATGAGATGGATAGCCTACACTGTAAAAAACAATTTGTTGAGTCAACTTAAAATAATTTGTTACCTGGCTACCTTAAAATTTTAAGTTCAGTCAACTTAAAAAACATAATCAACTTGAAATGTTACGTTTTACTAAGTGACAACTTAGATATTTGAGTTGATTCAACTTACATTTTTAAGGCAGTCGTGTGACAAACACAGCTGTTAAGTTTAACAAACAATTTTTTTTGTTTTGGTCAACTTGAATATCTAAGCTGTCACTTAGTACAACACTGATTGCATTTGACTGAAAGAAGAAAGTCATATACACCTAGAATGGCTTGAGGGTGAGTACATTTCATTTTTAAGTGAACTATGAACTATTTTTTGGGTAAATTAAAAAAAGAGAGAGAAAGAAAAGAAAAACATCTGTAGACTGTAAGTAAGACAATCATTTGTTGCAGTGCAGTGATGGAGGATCTACCCACCTTTGCAATGAGCATGGGTCCTACAACATTAGTTGTGTACACCTCCACCATCTCACATTTTCCTGTCTCTGCTAGGGATCCTGGGATGTTCACACCGGCATTGTTGATGATCAGATTCAGGCCTTTGCCATTCAGCTTGGCTTCCACCAGTTTTGAGGCCTCTGCAATACTAGTCGAACTAGTCATGTCTATTGAGAAATAAGGTAGTTATGTAAGGTTAAAAGTAGTAGTTGACTCAAAATTGAAAATTTTGAAAATTTAGATGAGTTTGTTTGTTCATCTGAACAAATGTAAAGAAATTTAGCATGACATCTCTTCATTTTTGTTGAATTAATCATTTAGTTATGACAGTCCTAATGAGCAGAATCATGACTAAACCACAAAATTACAGCAAAGTCCATTATTTAAATATGAATCTCCTACCAAGTTGGACAACCTTGATCACATCCTGGGACTTCTGAGCAAGTTCCTGGAGATCCTAGAAGTGAAAGAAAGTGCTTTCCATGATGTTCTAGAAATACACATCTTCATAAAATGACACATCATAGAGACACATTACGTGTCATAATTTACCCTTTAAATGCAGAACAAAAACAGCAGAGTTGCCCAACAAGTTTAAGTGCCACAATGACTCATCTACAGTATGCTGTCTTTGTAACTGGAATAGTACAGCTGGTACAAAGTTCAAACTTTTTTTTTATGTAGCGCATTATAATATAATAGTGCACTGGCATTTACTGAACTTAAACAAAAATGTTATGCTAAATGGTTTTGACAACATCATCGACAGCACTGAAATCATACCGTTTTTATTATTTCAGGAACACTTTCTGTTTCTTTTAGATACCATAAAGTAACAATAAACAGTACTAATCTAAATTAATCTTCAACATTTTAAGATGCATGAATTAACTGAATTGTACAACTGCGTAAAGTAATTCTGTAATACAATTAAGTATATTAAGTTGTATAAATTAACTAAAATTAATTATGTTATGAACAAACATTAATTAACAAGAAACAATAGTACATTTATATATGAACTTACCAATTGCACACATGTAAACCAGATGAACTTTTATTTATATGTTATCTCAGTTTCTTACCTGTGATCTTGGTCCATTTGGGTCTCTACAACCAGCAAAGATGTGAACTGGAGGCGAGGGTGAATCAATCAACTGGCGAACCAACTCAAGTCCAATTCCACGGTTTGATCCAGTCACCAGAACACTGTCACATATTCTTGATGCCATTATCAGTGAGAGGCTCGTCAGTGACCTGCACTCAGTCTACAATGGAAGGCATGTACATGTATGTTAGTTTGTATGTACTGGATGTGTGGGAGTAATCAGTGTTATGGAGTAATAAGTCTATTAACTCTTTAAAGGTCAGTGAATGTTTACCACAACTGCAGTTGCTTATACGTCTGTTAGTTCCTCCCAGGCTATAAAGCTGCTTTCTTCCTTTATTTTACATTTACTCATTTAGAAGGTGTTTTAATCCAACAAAGCTTACAAATGAGACATGTAGTATAAAGCTGAGATATAACAATTCAGATATCTTCTCAATGTCATTCTATTACCATACATTGATTTATATCAGAAACATGAAGGAACTGCCTTGACTATCTGAATTTCTCTCATGCTTAAGTACTTTAACTCCGATATTTATAGTTTTAGATACTTAAATGTACAGATATTGTTATTTTTTGTCCTAATCACTAGATAGCAGACGATAACAGTAGAGTTAAAAAAAAAGATTGCAGACCACTATTATAGAAAGTTTTATTTCACAGAGCCTCTGAATCAGTTCCAGAGCATCTTTAATATATATTGTGAAAGATTAAACATGTACATGGATGATTCCACCTCATGCTGCTTTTACAAGTCATACATTAAACATATACAGACTGATGTGGAAATACATTAAATGCGAGAATCGCTTAATCGTTATCACCGTAGGCCCACTGCTGTGATATTATGCCAAACTATTTGTTTTATGTGGATATTGTATGTGGATATTATATTTGGATTTTTGTCATATGAGAGACCCAACATTAGTTTCAGTTTTGCTTTAGCCGAAATGAATTCATTTGGCTTGTTTATATAGGCTAGCTTCTTATATTTTTCATTCTTATTCTTTTCTGAATACTGTTCAAAATAATAATAAATAATAAT